>SNQJ01S0156398.1:0-18078 GCA_010110895.2 Picea sitchensis | reverse complement strand
GCTCCAAAACGGCTAGAAATGTAGTTATTGCCGGAAAGAATGCCACTGGATCATTGATACTGTGCCATAACAGATGAATTCTCATTGATGGACACATTCCTATCCGTTGGAGGAATTTGTTACGACGTTTCTTATTTAACCCGTCGGACGCTGCGCCGGGACCACTTTTTGCAAAATGAGATATCCGAGCTTACAGAGAATTGATTGCATATCACACTGTGCTTTCTATACCTCACCACCCATTTGAATATCTTGCTTATGCGTTTGCCTACCCGATTTATTTTATTACAAGTGTGAATGTCAAGCGAACATAGCAGGTTAGAAAAGTTTGTGTTAGAAATGATTCTAGACCTCATGACTGAGAGAGTCATGTCTGTGGGAATATAGGAATCATAGACTGGTGGATTGCAAGCATCCCCATCGACTGGACGACGCTCTGGCCACACTTCTTAGAAGCGAAGAAAGCACCACAATGATCTGGCTAACGCGCAATAGATCCTGTCGGTCTTACCAAACTACACTCTACCTCTTACTGATATGGTTAACTGTGACAACATCTCACAATATTTTGAGTACACATTGATCACCGCGTACATCCTGAAGGGGATATGCATAGTTGGACCGCAGTTAGGACATATTGAATCTCTGAAGAACATCAAATTCAACCTCAGAGATAGGAAGAACTATTTGATGCTCACACCACATAAGTATTTGATGAAGATGACTGGGAAGAAGTGGCACATAGTATCCCAACCATGGATAAATTAKCTCACGMAATCAATAATMTTGAATGTAATGAATATCCCCCACTTCCTTCGACATCAATAGGTTAAAACTTGCGTTAAAATTCTCCTGTCATGCTACCATGGAGGTTATATTTGGCTTGACAGGTGCATCACTGTGGATCAGGTGTTGATCCACCTCATCACAGGACTGAGCATGCAAGGACCAGACCCTCACCAGTTCTACCTAGGGAAGACTTCAGATCGCTCCCTAGCACAACACATAAAGGAAGCCTATGGCGATGTAGATATTGGAAAGAGAGGTTACATGGTAGCCTCCATTCAGTATGGTGCAGTGTGCCTACCTAGTAATCTTATATCTGGTAAGCTCATCAGAAAGAACCTCCTGACACAGGTTACTGGATTTGTAGTAGACCTCATAGGGAAGTGCGTAGAAGGCATGTAAATGAACTGGGTGAGTTACCTTTTCAATGAATTGGAGAAGGACTGACACAAAGTGCAAGATCAGGGATATGAGTTTCATTTCAGTTGGCTACTGATATTGATCGCATTTGTTGCATGGAAAATGCTAGAGGAAGCAACCTTCCCAGAAGTTGAGCCATCGGAGTTGTTGGCTGCAAGGTTCTCTACCTTGTGTTATACCAACGATATGGTGAAGCAGTAGCAATCAAATGTGGTGTTCCATGCTTACTACCTACAACTGAAGAGCGCCATTGAAGCATTCCCACGAATGACCCATAACACTTTGCATTAGTACAGGATGCTAGAAAAGTTCCATGTAGATAGACACTTCATTTATATCACTGTGCGCAGGGGTGAAAGTAAGGAAGAGTTGCAATTCTATTATAAGATGATCGACAAAGACATGGAGGAGATCACCAAAGAATGGCCAGCAAAGTTCCTCGTATGATGCAAGATGAATAACTCTCTGAGCCCGACATCATCGTAAGTTCATTGGTCACCCGGGTCGAGCATGATAGACAGACTAGCGTGAAGAAAAAGAAGAAAAAGGAGGAAGTACATAACATAGAAACTGGTGAGGAGGACAACACCTTAGAGGACAGTAGGCCTGACTCACCTACAGGAGGAGGAGACAAAGTGAACCAAGAAGGAGGGGAAGAAGGAGAAAAGAAAGACAAAGGCGAAGTTAGACTGCTGAAGGATCCCCTTACAGAGGCCAAAACATAGAAGAAAAGGAAGGTTTCCCCGCATAATCCCTAATCATGAAAGAATACCCAAGCCAATAAGACTCAATCAAAGAATGTGCCCATAGTGGATGATGCCGATCTCATCATCACAGTCATGGAGGACGCTTCAGAGGATATCCTGTAGAGACATGAAGAAAAGAAAGAAACATTGTATGACAGAATGGATAAGGAGCTCAAGGACATACAACAAGATATCCATTCAAGCCGCGCAATACCTACTGCACCTTGTTCAACGGAAATTGTAGAATTGGGGGATGATCCCACCTAATTATGAAGATTAGCAGATGCAACAGAGGCTCGACTTCGTCAAGTCCAAGAAGAAAAGGATAAGGCTACAGAAGCCGTGAAGAAATAAAAGGAGAAGGTCTTAGATAAACTTTGAGTTGCACAGTAGGAGAAAGATGAAATCATGGCGATGTTCGAGGAGGATAAAGCGAAGATGCAGAAAGAAAACGACTAGTTGCTCGCAGAGAAGATTGTGATCAAAGAGGAATTAAATAAACCACTTCACTCTGTGCCAGGCTTGGCACAAGAGGAACCAGAGTCAACTGAGATGCAAGTGGGGAAGCTCATCGAATCCATTCAACAACTTCAAGAAAGAGTAATGGAGCTAGAAATCCAAGAGTCTCAAGCACTCCGCAAGAAGTGCACGATCAAAGGGAAGAAGCTTCAAGGAACGTAGCAGAAAGAATCAAGGCACTCATCTTAGAGTGTAAAAAACTAAGTGATCGGAGTGCACAGACCTATGAGCACCTTGAATAATATCCAGAGCTGAAGAAACTGGAAGCACAACTCTAGGAGGCGAAGTAGTAGACATCCATTGTGCAGGCGCAGATGAAGCTTCTTACTGCAGTTGATAAAATGAAGCGATCACAGGAACAACGCACGCTCCAACAGTAGGTTACTGCCTCTAGAGAAAATTCATGGAGGGGACACAGAGACTCTAGCTAGTGTAGGACGAAGCCTGTATGATTTTTGAAGAGATTTAAGGACAAGGCTCGAAGCTAGACCAAGTAGTTGCAACGGTAGAACAATGCCTGGAAGGGCCTATTACAAAGAAATTAATTCAAGAGTTTGTCGATCATGAGGCTCTAGCGAAGTAGCAAGTCGAGGAAGCTCGAGGTAATCTCAAGGCATTCAAAGTAGCCCTACCCATATCTGAGTGACCCAGGACGAGTCACGGGTGAGGGTTGGGGGCTTGTTGGCTCTTGAACAAGTTTTGTGGAAGCATTTGTCATATTTGACCATTTTTGGGACTTCGACAGGTTGGTCAAAAATGGAGCACCCAAGTGGAGCAGAGATCATGGGATCTCAATCATTTTGTGGGCTTGTGGACCCAACAAAGGGTTTTTAGGGTTTATGTAATGGGTATGGGATGTCAGCCCATGGGTTTACCCATGTTTTAGGACTTTGTGTAAATGTATAAATAAGTATCTAACATTGTAAGAAATACTAGAATCGTCTTAGTGAATAACTAATAGTAGCTAAGTGTATAGTAGGTTAACATTGGTTCAGTGCAAGAAGTTGTAAGTGCTTTGTGTAGACAGACTGTGTAAGGCTTTGTGCTATCAAGGAGTTATCTCTGTGACTTGACCTAATTTTGAGGAAGGTGGATCTAGTGCACAGTGCACAGATCACTTGTCCCCTACAAAGTTGGGCTTTGTGGCTTTGTGCACAAGAGCAGATGAATGTAAGGAGATTGAAGAATAATAAAGAAGAAGAAGAAGAAGTTGGTGTATGTATCCCCACACTGGGGTGAACTACGTCTATCCTACATTGATGTGTTTTGTGCAATGATGTGATGTTGTTTATGTTGTTTATCTCTTAGTATATTGATCTTTATATATGTTGGATGGATGTATGAATGCATAGTGCTATATTGATGGTAAGTGAATTCTAGATCTGATCTAATGATATGTGCTAAGTGATAGGAAGTACTTGATATTTATTGTTATTGTGTTGATCCATATTAAGGGTTTGATCTGTGATGTGAATGAGATTCTAGAACTAATTCATATTTTTGGCTAAGTGCTCTGTTAAGTATTGTGATCACAAATCTGTGTCCCARATTGGTTGTAGACACTTGATTCCTACGACCCCCATGCCTCTACCTCAGATGAGACTTCATCTGCTTCGCAGGTGTTGCTGAAAGGGCTGGTAGTTAGGGTTTTGTTGGTGCATTGTTGAAGTGTTGAACMCTGGGTATGCCCCTGTGCCAACACAACCCTATGGGCTATGTGTCTCAAAATCCTCCACAAGTGAATCTGTCAGGAATGTCTCCTTATTTGCAGACTTCTTATGGTCCTACTGGTATACCTATAGGGATTCCCCCTCAAAACTACCAGTTTCCACAAGTGAAATGACAGTTTCCTTTACTGTCCACTTTGGCTTACCTGATCTGTATAGGATTTTGAATGATCCTATCTTACATTCTCCTTATTGGCCCATCATACCAGCCAAATTACCATTCGACATTCCTAAATTTAACTTTCGAGCAGGAGAAGATCTGAATAATCATGTTATGACTTTTCATCTGTGGTGTTCATCCAATTCCTTGATGGATGACTCCGTTAGATTACGACTTTTCCAACGAAATCTCATGGGTTCAGAAACAAAATGGTACATTGAGTTACCGTGAGGTTTCTTCAATGACTTTAACACCCTATCCATGGCCTTTTTGACACATTACCAGTTACCAATTCGATACAAGATGAGAATCAAAATTTTGAGTTCTTTCAAACAATCCTCCTCCACTCATGTTTCTGATCACATTCATGAGTGGAGGAGGAGAAGACGTTTAATCAAAGTTCCTCTTATTGATCAACTATTAGCTGAGTGATTTACCAAATCACTCATTGTACCTATCACTTGTGATGTCTCAATGGGTGGTGTTTTCACTGTTGGGTGGTGTTTTCACTGAAGAGAAGGCGATTAGTCATGCTCAGTATCACGATTTCCTTTATTCGAAAATAGGCACACTTTACGATTTGATCCTTGATGCTCCTCGTCCTTCCACAAACCCTACCCCAAAACCTCCACCCGCTTCTCATGCTGTAGATGGTGTGATTAGCACCTTCCACGTTGAGACCTAGTCGATGCAAGTTGGTCACACCAGTCCCAAACCTAATAATTCTAATGCACAAAATACTCGTGCTCCTACTCCTTCCACCGACAAGACTGCCAAAGTTAATTTTGTTCAATCCGCACCTACTGGAAAGAATCACAATAAAAAGAAAGTGAATGGTTAGAAAAAGGAGGACATGAATATTAATCCAAAATCTGATAAAGCCAAAACGCAAACCATTGATGAGAAATATATGTTGGAAAAATTTCTATTTTCGACACACTAGTTCAGTGGGAGTTAACTAACTAATTTTATTTTAGACTTTCTATTTTTACCATCTCTATTATGCATGCATGAATTCCTAAGGAAAGATAATTACTTGATTGATTTTCTTAATTATGGAATTTTTTCCCTATATGAGTGTATTCCACTCATTCATTGTATCATATTGATCATGATCTATGTATCAATCATCGTCTCATTGGAGTAGTGTGAATATATTTTCTCATTCTTCCATGTTGAATCTCTCTTCCTTTCTTGATAAGATTTGTTTGTACTTTCTTTAGCTACATATCCTGTGCAGGTTTCCATGAAACATTGACATGGTATCAGAGCTATGCTGCTTCCAGCAAGCTAGACAACCCAAAGAATAAGGAAAATTAGAGTTTCGGCGAGATAAATCCATGGTCATACATTTCAACAGTTATTCCTCCAAAACTATTATGGTTTTGAGGAATCATCCTAGGGAGAATGTAAATCAACGCATTTTGGAAGTGGGTTTTCAACCGTTTGGCGAGATGATTCACCGTTTTCTCATAAAGTAAGCTGGAAGATAGCTTCGTGAAACTGATACGAATCTATGGCCATACCTTTTCACAATGATTTCTCCCAAAGTATTAATGTTTTGAGGAACCATCCCATGAGGAAAGTAAATCGACCCATTATGCAAGTGGGTTTTCAAACTTTTAGCGAGATTCCTCACCATTTGAACAGAAAGTAAGTCAGAAGAGAATCTCTTGAAACTGATACGAATTTTCACTTGAAGTGCCCTTTCTGTCGTGATTTCTTAATTTTTCACTTTCTTATTGACGGTAAATTTTTAGGGTTTCTTAGAAACAGTGGGAGATATGGATAGGACAACTATTATATAGTAAAACTTGGTGGTAATCCTCACACCATACAATTATTTTTATTGGAATCCCAAGGCGACATTCCAACTCAAAAGAAAAGGACTGTATAATTTGAAGATGGCGATAGAAACAAAACCTACATCAACGATTGAGTAGATGAGATGGGGAAACCATAAGGATCATGCCACAAAACTACTTCTTGAGTTAATTTCCACTAACTTATGGTTTCATGTTGCTACATGAAAGACTCCAAATGATATCTGGACCAACCTGGAAGGACTATTTGGAAAGCAGGATGAGATGTGAGGTCATATGCTTGAGGTAGAGTTGGATACCTTAGACCCTAAAAGTTTTGATAATATACATGATTTATTTACTAAATTTAAATCTTTGATTTCGAGCTTGAGTGAATGTGGTATTGACAAGTCTACACAAAAGAAACAACTTATTCTAACAATCTTGGCCAAGCTAGGACCATAATACACTGTATATGTCTCCAATTTCCATTCTGACAGATGTCATTTTAGAACAAATTGGAAAATTCCTACGTTGGCTTAGTTCATTGAGTATCTTACACAAGAGAAGACAAAACTCATACAGATGGGCCTCATGAAAGATCCCAAAGCACATGCACTCATCATGCATGATGGAAAAGGGTCATCCAAACAGAACGAGAAGGAGGGATATTCCAAACCCTTCAATGATTCTTCAGATTCCAGAGACCCTTTAGATTCGAAGAAGAAGAAGTAGGAAAATCAATGCACTTACTGCAATAAAACGAATCATGAAGAATCCACATGCATGAACAAACATATCAATCTTATGGCACAGACACTTCAGCAAAGAAAACTTGGAAACTTCATTCAAGAGGGAGTCAAGAAGCAGGAGGAATAATATCTTTCTCCTAAGAAAGGTAATCATCATTCTCTGGTTACAATTAATTCCTCATCTGATTCGTGGCTTATATATTCTGGTGCATCCCATCATATGGCATCGAAAGAGGAAGTTTTCTCTTCCTTGATTCCATGCTTAAGACCCCCTATTCTCATGGGGGATGATACTCTAGTAGCAGTAGAAGGAGAAGGGAGAGTGTAACTCCACAATGGAAGTTTTGAGAATGTTCTACATTTTCCAAAACTTTCTATGAATCTGTTCTCAGTTTATTAGATCACTAAGGTAAAAAGGTTGAATTTACATCAGATTTAGTTTYAGTAATTGACATGCATAACAATTCCATCATTGCAATTGGTGAGGTGGATCACAAGTCAAGTTTATATAAATTCATAAAGTTTTCCGACGATGACTCCTCTATTCTACTTACACATAARGAGAGTACTTTGCATGCACCTCTAGTGCGACATGCATATATTCTTGTTCTTCCATCAGTTTCAGAAATCAAAGATGATTTCCATACACTCAGATTATGTACATGGAAATAAGAAGGTAGTACAGCCAGATATGAAGCCAATTCTGAAAATTCAACATATGCCCAAGAAGGAACAGACCACACTTCAGCTAGCAGGAAACCTTGTAGGGAATCCATTGGATTCGAGGAGGATGTGATCTCAGCATGAGGAGTCTTCTCATGTATTTTCAACTTCAGAACCTGCAATGTCCATGCATTGCTATATGGTTCAATCTACTGATCCGCAGACCTACAATAAGGCTGTGGGAAATCCATTATGGCAAGTAGCCATGCAGGAGGAGCATGACTCTCTCCTAGAGAATCAGACTTGGCATATGTTTCCACTTCCACTAGAAAGGAATATTTTCAGGTGCAGATGTGTCCACGGGATGAATAGTTACAAGGCTCGATATATTTCCAAAGGACTTCATTAGATCCATAAATATTTCTACATCTTCATGAAGACGTTTAGTGAGCAGAAGTTTCAGACTTTGTGGGATCGTCTTGCAATGAAGAGCATAGTTTTCTACCAGCTGTTACTTTCTTCTTTTGATACATTATCTTTTGAGGGGGGGGTTTGTTCCCACGTGGTTTTCCGTCTTTCCTCACATTTATTCAGTGTTTATTAGTTACATTGTACATGACTACCTAAAATGGCCTAGTAGTTTGGACTCATTTTTTACTCCATAGTGATGCTCAGGGGGGGTGTTGGAGAAATTTATATTTTCGACACACTAGTTCACTGGGAGTTAACTAACTAGTTCTATTTTAGACTTTTTGTTTTTACCATCACTATTATGCATGCATGGATTCCTAAGGAAAACTAACTACTTGATTTATTTTCTTAATTATGAAATGTTTTCCCCTATATGAGTGTATTCCACTCATTCATTGTATCATATTGATCATGATCTATGTATCAATCATCAACTCATTGGAGTAGTGTGAATATATTTTTTCATTCCTCCATATTGAATCTCTCTTCCTTTCTTGATAAGCTTTGTTTGTACTTTCTTTATCTAGATCTCCTGTGCAGGTTTCCATGACACACTGACATGATAAACATAAATCTCGTTACCCCTGCTTGATTTTTTGGTGACGATCATTACATGAAAGATTGTGCAAGATGCTCCAAGGTTACTAAGTTCCTCCAAGGGAGAGAAAAACCTCCTACACCTGTCATTTTGTCACAACCTTTCCCTTATCAACAACAAACCCAATTGGCCATTCATGACCAGGACTCTCCTTCTACCTCTTCTTATGTCCTTATTTGTACTGGTGATTCTAAAAAGAACGAAGTTGCAGTCGCAACTCGAGCCAAGGATTACTCTCTGTTCAAGGAGAAAGTTCATGATATACCACCTTTGTTGGTTCAAACTTATCCTTCAACTTCACCTCCAAATGGTCCTCTTCATCTCAAAATACTGGGCCTCGATACAGTCCTTTTCCCTCCTCCCAAGGGCGTTTTCCAAAAGTATGCATTCAACCACCATGCACATGCTGCCCAAAAATACACCATTGTAGAAGATCTTGTGCAAGCACCCTCTACGATGTCAACTCTCGAAGTCATTCAAAGTTTCCCAGCTCAACGAAAGGCATTGTTAAAGGCCATGTGGAATTGATCCCATAGATAATAATGTCATAATATTTGACTTAGAATATCACATTCCAAGGTTTCCTCCTCAGTTAGAATTTCAGATCCAAGTTGTTGTTGAAAACAATAATATCTGTAGAACTATAATTGACGAAGGAGCCTCAACTTGCGTTATGTTCGTTACTTGTTGGAAATCCATCGACTCTCCTACCCTCACCGAATCAAACAATACACTTAATGATTTCAATGGTACAGGCTTTAAACCCTATGATTTTCTTCCCTCATTGTCTATTATGTTGGAATGTAAATCATTCAATGTCAAGGTTTAGGTCTTCGATGCACCTCTTGATTATAACCTTTTACTTGGTCGTAGTTGGATTGACTCCATGCGTGAATTTGTGTCCACTATTTTCCATGTGGTACGTTTCCCACACCAAGGAAAGATCGTTACTGTTGACGAAATGGAATTATTTAATTCTTATTCCCATACTAGCAACATTCCCTTTATATTGAATACACCCCCTGGGTATGAGAATGTCGAAGTGGGTCTTTTGAAAGATTCAACTTTGATGGGTACTTTTCAGATCCCACCACCCGATATTCCCCCTCCTTTTGTTGCCTCTATTAACATGAAATCTACCACCATTGGTGAAACCCCTGCGTCATATGACCCATGGGTAGTACCTAGCCCTGGTGATTACCCCCGTTATGGCGACAAGATTCCTTTAAGTCCGGTCGAATCCGCTTACCAAACTATTCAATCGACAACCCCCTCCTCTCCTTCTCTCTTTGATTCATCTCCTGATCCATTTCACATGGTCTTTCCTACAGATGATATTATTATGTCAGTCATATCTATGGAAGACACTCCCTGGGATGATGGGTATCATTGCTCCATTATCCTTCTAGAATGTGACACCATAGTGAGTTATCAACGGATTTCGACTTCGTCAACCATTGTTGTTGTTTCTTTCATTCTCAAGTCAACATAGGATATTTTGTACGAAGGGAACTTGAGAAACATTTAATCTACCATCCCTCTCGACATTTCCATTAAACCCAGAGTCATGGAGAATGTTTATATCGGGGCCTCATGTTCTACTGATGAGGTACACACATATAAAGCCCTTTTCCAATAATTCCGCTATGTTTTTGCCTAGAGTTATGAAGAGATGCCGAGTATTAATCTTGATATCATTGTGCACGAGATTAAGACATACCCAGACACTAAACCCATTCGACAATGACTTGACCCAGTAAATCCACGCAAAGTTGTTTCTATCAAGCTTGAAGTTGAGAAACTTCTTAAAGTTGGCTTTGTTTATCCTGTGGATTTAACTGATTGGGTATCCAATCTAGTTCTGGTGAATAAGAAACAAGGTACCATCCGCATTTTTGTAGATTATAGGGACATAAACAAGGCTTGTAATAAAGACAATTACCTGACCCCTTTCGTTGACCAGATCATTGATGACTGTGATGGTAGCGAAATCTTATCTTTAATGGATGGTTTATCCCACTATAATCAAATTAATATTTTACCCGCAGACCAACACAAGATAGTTTTTATTTTCCCTTGGGGAACCTTTGCTTACCGGAAATTACCCTTCAGTCTCAAGAATGTTGGTGCGACTTTTCAACGTGCTATGTCTTATTCCTTCCATGATATTAAACACATTTTTCAAACCTATCTTGATGATATACCGACGCATTCCATGCATCTCCAGGATCACCTGATACATTTAAGGGCCATTTTCCTACGTTGTCGTTATTACCATATCCGCTTGAACCCACACAAATGCATTTTTTGTGTGGATTATGTCCGACTGCTTTGTTTTATTGTGTCGATGCATGGGATTCGAGTACACCCCTTGATGGTTGAGGGTATCCTTAATCTACCTCCTCCTTCCACTTTACGCCAACTCCAAAGTTTGCAAGGGAAGGCAAAATTTTTGCGATGATTCATTCCCAATTACGTTGAATTGACGAAAGGATTCACTTGGCTACTCAAGAAAGGGTACGAGTTTGTATGGGATGATATTGCAAACAAAGTCTTCAAATCTTTGAAACTTTCCTTAACCCATATGCCATTACTGTTCCCCCCTGACTATAGTCGGGATTACTTCCTCTACTTAGAAGCTTCATACTCTACTATTTCCATGGTCTTAGTCCAAGAGGATGATTCACATGAAGAACATGTGATATACTATTTGAGTTGAAGTCTCATGATTACCGAGAAGAAATACCTACATGTGGATAAATTGGCCTTGGTAGATGTTCAAGTTGTCCAACATTTTCGTCATTATATCTTGTTACGCTGAACCACTGTTATTTCCAATTGCAACCCTATGCAACACATCCTTAATCAAAAATTGCTAGGGGGAAATTACTCCAAATGGATAGTGATTCTGCATGATTTTGACTTGGAATTCGAACGTGCTAAGTCAAATAAATCCTTGGTTTTCGCCGAACTGATATGTGACCTTCCCTCCACTGAGACAAAAACGTGGCAGAGGATTCCTTGCCTAACGAATCCCTTTTTTTGATCAATTGTGATGACGTATGGTACAGAGATATTATTATCTATCTCCAGACTCAAACTTTCTGGCCCGACCTATCTAGTATAGATCATCGTTGTATACGCTATCAAGCTCGACAATACATCATTCTCAGTGATACCCTTTATCACCGCGGTATTGAATCCATTTTTCGACAATGTCTCATTTATGATGAAGCTGAGAAAGCTTTGAATGATTGTCACTCTAGATCTTGTGGCGATCATATGTCTAGGTATGCCACTACCCAAAAGATCTTACGAGAGAGTTATTTCTAGCCTTCTTTGTTCAAGGACTGCATCACTGTTGTTCATAAATGCCATGGTTTCCAAACATATAATAACAAAATAAGATCTCATCTTGCTCCCTTACATCCTGTAGTTTCCATTGGTCCATTCGCCAAATGCGGAATTGACTTCATGACATGTAACCCTCACTCGGTCGGGGGGCATGGCTACATCATTGTAGCTGTGGATTATTTCACTAAATGGCTCAAGGTGATGCCTACATTTGATAACACTGGGAAGATTGTAGCATTGTTCATATTCAATCACATCATTAATCGGTTTGGTATCCCTCAAGCTATCATTACTAATCATGCCATTCATTTTTGGAATTTCATGATGTTCGAACTTACTGAAAATGTGGGTCTTTTCCAAGAAAACTCAACCCCCTATTACCCACAGGTCAATGGCCAAGTTGAAGAAATCAATAAATTCCTCATTACTATGCTTCGATGGATGATAGGAATTCATATGACAAGCTAGAACATGATGTTGTTCTCAACATTATGGGCCTACCATACATTTGTTAAGTCTTCCACGAGATTTACACTTTTCCAACTAGTTTATGGTATTGAGGTTATCTTGTCAATTGAATGTGAAATGTCGTCTCTCGAACTGGCCATTGAAATTGTCCCCAATACCTCTGCCGAAGAAAAACGTCTTTTGTATTTGATGCAACTAGACAAAACTTGTCGCAATGCCTCCTGATTTATTGAGACTCAGAAGAAACATGTTAAATCCCAATATAACAAGCATGTCAAGCCACATGTTTTTTCTGAAGGTGATCTAGTTCTCCTTTACAAACAAGATCGTGATTTTCTAGGGGCCGGTAAATTTGAGGCCATGTGGCGAGGGCCTTATATTGTCAAACATGTGTTGGAGAAGGGAGCTTATGAGCTAGTTGATTATGATGGAATCCCTTTGAGTGAACCCATAAATGGGCTTTACTTAAAGAAGTACTATGCTTAAGTCATATTTTCATGAGTTCTTGTACTTTTAGTGTATCATACTCTTGTGTTCTTTTTCGTTGTTTGGTTTCGACCTTCAGCTACTTACCTTGCATTCTACTTGATTTCCAGATGTCGGTGTCTTCACTACCCTACGTTGTCTTCGTTGATGGTACTAGTTGCAACACTTAGAACTTAGCATCTGCTTCTTGGGAAATATATGCACCTACAGATGAATTGATTAGTCTACATGGTGTTTTCCTTGGTCGTACAAGTAACAATATCATAGAATACAGTGAAGTCATCGAATTGTTGAACGACGTTGTGTCACTTGGAATCTGTCATCTTTTTGTAAGACTCGATTCGCAGTTAGTAGTCGTACAGTTGAGTAATGTTTACTCCATTTGAATTCCTATGTTATTAAGGGTATATTTACGAATTCACCTCTTGGAAGGCCATTTTTATTACATTGAATATCAACACATTCCTAAATGTGTAAATACATTGACAGATGCTTTAGCTAATTATGTGTTAGATAGAGATTTGAGAAATTTATAAAATCTAATCACACTTTGTATATACAACAAGTAAACCAGTAGAAGCCTCATATATATATATATATATATATATATAAGCATAAAAGTGTTACAAAAATTGTTTTTGTCTGAAGACCAAAATATAAAAAATGTGAAGCACTTGGCTTCATATAGAAAAAGAGCATCAAGGATGTTGATCGCTATAACATGCGATTTCTTGTGCTAACTTGTAGATCATTCGACCGATGGAAGAAGACACACCCACTGTATGGCACTGATAATGCCTCAAGATATCGTCGATGGAGGCATCCAGGATGTTCATCATAATCCCCTCTAGATTTTTCTCCATAATCTCATAGTCAACAGCCGCTACTCCTGCTACGTCATATCTCTCCCCTCGCCTTTGGATGGGAGATGAACCTGGAGGTCGGTAAGGTCCCATGTATGCATCATCAAAAGAAAATTTGATCATTCATCGGATAAATAACACATAAAAACATTTTATATTAAAAATCACAAAAACATTATAAAAATAAAATGTGCTTCTTACCTATGTCCCCCCAATGGGAGCGCTCAGGAAGAACCAAGTCTGAGTCACCTCAGAAGTCTACATTGGCATAGGCATACTCATATACCATAAGCATTTGGGTCCTCAACCAGTCAAATAAAACATCATTATATTTGACGGTAGGACCAGTCACATGTCGTGCCATGAGGTCAACCCACCTCTTCATCCTTGGATCATGTGGGGAAGGTATACCCCACTCTACCTGCAGGCGTAAATATGGGACCCTCTCCAGCAAGAAGGACACCAAAATCAAACCGTATCTGAATTGTTTTAGGTCACCATTTCTCCACTTGGTTAATTATTTTTTCATGCTTCTAAGAACCCCGTCACACTAGTTGAAAACTCATGGCGCCATGCATTCCAATGCATAATGAAAGTATCTTTGAAGAGCCATATGGGGATTTGCGCTCCTTGCAATGCGCATGATAGTGTAGAGGACCGTCCATAGAGTCAGTTCACGAACATATCTGATAGAGAATTTGTCGCTATGTTTTTGAGTACCAGGTATGCAATTCTCACTAATATAGTGACTCATGGGCTCACCACCTCCACTGCTACATGTCAGTGTAACTTAGGTTGCTACCTGTCAGTGTAACTCAGGCCCCATGATGAGACAAACTAGTCAAGAAATAGATATCCTCCATATCTATCATTATAATGTGTGCCCCCAGACATAATTCCTGTTGATTCACATACCACATATGAACCAATTATTCTAGTAACGTCAACTAGGCCCTCATGCCCTAGATCTTGAAGAATTTTAGCAGTCCACACTGCCGAAGGGAATTTACCGTTCCCGAGTAATTCCCAGAAAAGTAATATTTCGCCTCATGCTCTCTCTCTCGCCATTCCAACATTCTTACTGTAGAAAACCTACAATAGAACATAAAAGAGGGATTAACATCTTCATCTCTTCCATGGAAATGTTTTATTGATACATCTAAAAAAAAATTTTGATTTGTGCACGTCGCAGGCTAGGCCATCTGTACAGTGCAGAGTCATCACAGGCTATTTTAAAGGCTGTCTACGATGACCTTGGGTTATCGCAGGGCACGATATGGGGCACCTACGACGACCTCCACATGCGAGTACCCTTGAAAACTCAACCCAAAAAGTCATTTCTAACCAATGAAAAGAAAAAAATGATCCACGAAAAGTTGAAAGAGATGAAAATTACATGTTCAGTGGAGACCATTCGTCAAATGATCAATTGTGCCTCCCACAATCCACAGTGAAAGTTTGAGGTAAAATAGGGGTTTTTTGGGCAAAGTTTTGTGGAGTAACAACGAAATAGTAAAAATAAGTTTTTACCTATTTTTATTACTTTTCATTTTCATTTTTATATTGTTTTATATGTATTCCACCTAAACCCTAAAGTTCTAACGACATCGCAAGTGTTTGGTTTTTGCATATGAAAAACCTAGGAGTGAAGTATTGAAAAAGGATATGTCTTTTGGTTTTCTTTTATACATTTGTCGCATGTATAGATCCTTTTAGAGCTTTTCAAGAAAAACTCTGAGCTTAGGTTTTGTTCCTTCTCATGCTCATAAATCAATGAGAATGTGACCGAGTATAATTTTGTCATCTTTTCATACTTGTAATGGTAACACGAAAAATGAAACCCATGGAGTATCCTTTAAGATCTTTTCATGCTCCGTAAAAATGAAAATATTTTTGAGCGACCTTGTTCTTTTCACGCTCGTAAACGTATTTGAAGAAAAAATTTGATGGGAGGTAGGTTATCACTTTTTTGGTCTCATCATATCAACTTACGAAAAAGGAACTTGTGGAATCATCTTTAAGTGTTTTTCAAACTCTCTCAACATGAAAAACCCTAGAGTTTTCTCTCTTTAGACTCGTTAAACAAACATCGAAAGACCCACATGGGACCGAACCATTCCTTCTTAGGGTTCATTAAATTTACTCTGAGGGACTCACCCAAAGTATGAGCTTACATCAACAAGAATATGTTATCCTCCTCAAGCTTGCATAAAAATAAAGAAGTACTCGCCAAAAATGGTGGGGGAAAATTTGGGAAAGAAATGTTTCTCTGTATCCATGTTAGTGGCAGTAATAGTCTCTCTTGAACATGACACCCCCCTTTCATCATTTGAACCTGGGTTGGGAAATACATTTGTCTCTCGTTTTACCATCTGTATGTTCATATGTTGGGTCCTTCTTGATTCAATTCTTCCAAGACCATTGTCGTGTTGTTCATATTTTCAAGAGAAGTCCAACCTTAATAATCGTCCTATCAAGTCGACCATCTGTAGTTATAAATTTTCTGCCATGTCAGCCTTCCATGTTTCAGTTTTGAATCATTTCACACTATGATCTATCTCAAATTTGTTACTTATTTTGTGTCATTGATGGGGGATACATCAAGGCCCTCCTGTGATGAGTCTTTTCCTGTCAACTTCAACTCATTATCCAGGAACAAGACCTAGAAATCATTTTGTGCCTTAGAGCCGGCATGCCTCAATGGCATGTTTCTTTGCTTTCAACAGTGGGTTCACATCATTGGCCCCTGATTGGAGGATTCCCTTGAGTGTTCGACCTCAAATAATTTATTCACACTCGTCAGATTGTACTAGGGTACCTTGGGAGTCATTGACATCAATGGTGATTTTCCTCGCACTTGTTAATGGTTCTCATCATTGACCGGTAATCAAGTGGTTTCTACCATGTTCGAATTCGTCATCTATAATCGCATGGTTAGATTCATACTTAGGGACGATGGAAATGAAGACCCTATATCATACCATTCTGGTATAGGTTGTGATAGATTATTCATGATTTTTATTGGTGCATAGATCCACTTTGTATGTCTCGTGGCTATGTTCAGATTTGAGTCATTTTAGCGCATAAATCCACAGTGTATTCTGGGTGGCTATGTCGGTTTCACATTGACATGGATCCACGGTGTATATTTTGTGGCCATGCCTCATTTGAAATTTTGTAATCTGAGTATGGGAATGCCTACCTCTGAAAATGGTATATCATTATGATGATGCTTGATTGTTTACAGGTTCCTAACTAATGTGATCTCTATTTCCAACACACACATTCTACAAAGTATTTCGGATGTCACGTGTTCCATCCTCATACTTTGGGGGGAATTATGTTACACATTATTTTTGTCATCTTAGTGATCCATTGACAACATGTGTTAGTGTTCCCAAAAAGAGCCTTTCTTCAGTAGGAAAGTGATTGACTTTCTCTTATCAAAAACCTTGTCAAGGAGGGTCGTCGCAGGCTACACCATAAGTAGGGTGCAATGATTCCTGGTCACCTCCCTCTGCCCTAAATCTATATTGTGACATCTCCGCAATATGACCTAAAGCTAGGGTGCGACAATGTCAAAAGGCTAATAAAAGGTTAAGTTTCATGAAATTGATAGAAGGGGATATTCTAGAAGGTGAAGTGGCATCTGTATGGCTGGAATCCTACTCGCTTCTCTGATTTGTTGGGATCATCCTAATCTCTTTAACCATCTCTCTTTCCCCTATATAAATAGGGATCTCTCATGGAAAAGGTTAATTAATAAGAGAAGGTTGAATAAGCTAAGATTGCATGGAGATTTTCACATTGGATCATTCTTGAGAATCTCATTTCAGTTCATTAAGTTATTGTGGATATTCTTCATTCAAAATTGGAGAAAGTGTGTGTTGGAGAAAAGGGTCATCAGAAGGGGACCTTGCAAAATCAAGGCTTTGGTTGTAATATCCACTTTCATTATTATATAATACAATGATATGTTTCTTTCCCATAAAAATCATCTCGTTTTATTGTATGATTCCTTGATCACATACATAGGTTCTCGTTGAGTATATTATTTATTTCACTTTGGTTGGCTTGTGTTCCCTTGCAGATCCAATATCACAGGAGCACTGGAGTGGAGCTAGGATGAAAACGGTAAGAGGAAGCGATATTTAAATGGTATGTTTCCCATCTCTTGCTAGATAGTAAACTCAATGATTAGAGCTTAGGGAAAGCATCATGTTTTGTTATGTTTTGTTCTAGATATAGGTGGATCTAGTGAGA
>SNQJ01S0156396.1:0-14301 GCA_010110895.2 Picea sitchensis | reverse complement strand
AGGTGTGTGTGAAGTAACTCCAACAAGACTATCATAGAGGATATTGAGAAAACATCAAAATCTTCCCAGGATATGGAAGAAGAAGAAGAACATTCAACATAATTGTTCAAAAATTTTAACAAGGGGGACGAATAGGAGATAACTATAGAATTGGAACCTGCAACATAGGAGAGAACAATATACAACATGGATTTTTTTGACCTGTATTTGGAATTGGATACCCTGATAGAAATAAAACTTTTAGAAGGGATAACTGAGAAGCAACTCAGTAAAATTGCTTAAGAAATGGAATCTACAGAGGATTGTTGGTTGTGGAGCCTAATTATCTTCCTGATTCATAGGTCTTTATTTTCAGTAGTGTTTACACCCCATTAATAATTTTCACCTCGGAAGAATGTACACTCCACGTGGGGGAATGCAGCGGGGCTTACCCCCGCTATGGGGCCTGGGGGAAAGAGGGCCCCCATTAGAGGTTCGGGGGCGAAGCCGAAAAAATTGCCTTGTAAATGTATATTGTAATTTCATAGTAAATATGGAACGTTCATTATAAGGTCGCATATCTGACGGTTGAAGTTATGTAAGGGTTTTTTTCCCTAGAAGGCAACCCTCTTTTATGAGGGAAATGTATTGCGGCTATGTATCATTGTGAATATTGTATTGTAAGTGAAGAGACTATGAGACAAAGAAGAGGAAGTTACAATGGGTATGTTGTAGGTTGTATCCCTTCATTTGCTGGATAATAATAAAGGAAGGACCTGGAAATTTCTTTGGTGGATGTAGCCCACACTGGGTGAACCACATATATCTGTGTCTCTATTGTATTGTGTGTCTTCTGTGTTTGCGATCCTGTTTTTCTAACATGGAGTGGCAAGATAATGCCATAGGAGATCAAATCAGCATGGGAGATTAGGATGATCTGCCCATTGATATGTGTGAAGAATTGGAGGCCCTGGAGGAAAGGGTAATGGAACAAAGTCAGTGCATCCAATAGGTTAAGATGGAATTGGACAATGAAGAGGAGATGCAGTAGAGAAGACTACATGAAAGGAGCCAACTAGTGGACCAAATGGAGATAGTGATAGAGAATATTAGAAGGCCGATGTTGAAGTCAACAGAGGAGGAAACTAGAAATAGAGAGAGGTTGATCAGAGGAGAGCTTGCATCAACAAGGAAACAACAAAGCAGATGAGCAAGTGGACAACTCCAAATTCATATTTGGGATCTTGGAGGATCTAAACAACAACAACAAGGGAGCCATGAGAAGGATCTCATGATTTTTTCAGTGCGGGAGTATGATGCAAGAACATCACTCCACCTCATCAACCGCCATCAAGCCAACACATCAACACAGAAGGAGGAACAAATTTCAAGGGAAGAGAGGCGCCAATCCTTTCATTTTGTGCCTAAATTTAAAATTTTAAATGCAAAAGTAAATGTATTAAATATTGTAAGGCTCAGGAAATCCGAGCCATGTGCATTTGTACAGGATGCATGTGGATTCTCCTTTAATGGCTGACAGGTAGATAGTTTTATCCCTAGTTCGGACTAGATGTCCATTGATTGTAATTGAATGTAATTCAATGCGAGTAGGTAGATGTAGGGAAGGCTCGAGGAGCCCCTCTTTTGTAAAAATATCTTGCATCAAAATTCATTAGTAAGAATGATTTGGTTGAGGAGTGAGTAGAGAGAGATCAACAAAGGAGAGGAGAGAAAGAGCTGAGACTCTGTTGCAGTCTAGCCTTTGTAAAAACATCTTTGTACAAAAGCATTCAGAATTAATACAAAAGCAATTTTCTCTTGCATATGAGGTGTTGTGTTTTTACGTGTGACGAATGGTTATTCTCTGAATTTTTTTCTATATTTATTTATGACTTTGGAGATGTATGCAAATAGGTTTCATTTGCAGGTTTATATATACTTATCTATCTTGGTGAGACTCTGAGTAGTTCTGGGCTCTTAGGCTTGTGCAAGGAGTGCACACCAGAGTTAGTGCAAACTCTGTCAAGCCAATGCAATGAGTGAACTTGAACTCTATGTTGAGTTCAGAGAAGAGCGTTCCAGGTGAGCACACCAGAATGGTTCCAAACTCAGAAAGGAGAAATAGTGTCAGGGAAGGCCTATCAGAGTTGTTGAACACTCTGAAGAATATTTACCAGAGTTACTGAATACTCTCAGGGCTCAACAAGGAGTGCATTGAGTGAGTGCAAGGAGTGGGCGAGAATGTTGTCTTGAGTTCTGGAAGAAAGGTTTCCAAGAGGGAACACCATAGGGTAAAGCTCATGAGTAGCAGTGAAATTCTTCACAGAGAGTACAAGGAGTACGCAAGTGAAATTTTAGAGTTCAGGTTTCAGTAGTGAAGCCAGTGCAAGGAGTGAACTAAGGACTATTACAAAGTCCATAATCTCAGGAGGACGAGCGCAAGTGCCAGTAGGGCACAAGAGATTATTTGAAGGAGATAAGGGTTGAGACCCTTAGGACTTGATTAAGTTAAATGCTCAAGAGGAATAACACAAGGGTGCACAAGGACTATGCAAGGAGTGAAAAAGGAAAAAACAGTCCAAATCTCAGAATGTGGAAGTAGGGCAAGGTGTGCACATGCGAACCTATCTTAAGTTCAGAGCTCATGAGGTATAGGCGCAAGTAGAGACCAAATCAATAGACCCTGCAAAGAAGAGTTCAAAGGTCGAAGCCTTTGAGCGTTTGAGAAAACCCTTCATCAGAAGGAAAGCACAACTAAGACAAAGGAGGAAGCCACAACTGTTGTTGGATCAATTGTCGGAAGAAATATGGACTCTTAGATCATATTCCAGAAGGAAGGAGAAGCACACAAGAGGAGAAAATATCTTGGTCATTAGATCTGGACGCGAGGAAATACAACCGTCGGATCCAGGTGAGTTTCCCCGAGTTTAACCTTGATCATTTTTTTGTACTCTAGAAATCCAGAGATTTTCCATATAGTGCCACAGAGGAGAAGAGGTTCCCAAAGTAACGGGGACCCGAAGAAAATATGGACCGTCCATCAGTCGGGATGGGTGTTAGAGGTCCGAAAGGTTAGCATTTTGGAAGGTTAACATTTCAGGGGAAACATAGGCAAGGAGTGATTAAATCCTCCAAAGCTTCAAAGAGAAGATTTTGATCTCAACCGTTGGTTGAGGAGAACATGTGGCAAAATATTAGAAGAGGTCCGGAGAACCAACACTCTAGAGGAATCACATGGAGTTGAGTCAAAGAGCTCTGGAAGTCCCGGGAGCCAGAGTAAATCCAGAGCGTCAATTAGATGGGACACATGTTAGTGGATTGTGCAATCCGGGATTTTGCCAATAAGAAGGAAATGGGTAGAGAAGGTGAGAGGACTCACGAAGTCCTGAAGTCCGAAGAGAATCATGGTCATCCATCAATCAGGACACATGTCAGCAAATAAGGCGTGGTACAGAGAATCAACACTCTGGAGGAACAAAGTGAAAGGTCCCAAGGGTCCAGGACTTATGAGGCTCCGAATCAGTAGGGTAGATCTCGACCGTTGATTAGGAGGAGACACATGGCAACCGATCCCGCGATCCAGAGGTTTAGCACTCCAGAGGATTCGAGAAGTGGTTTGGAGCGAGAGCTCCCAAAGGCCCGGAGGTTGGAGTTCATCTGAGTCATCCATCACAAAGGAAACGTGGCGCCAGAGATGGATGTCCAGCGACAGAACACTTCGGGAGATTGTTGTGTGTGGCACTTCGAAATTCGCCGAAGCCTAGAGCGTTGAAGACTATGGGTCGTTGATCATAGGAAGGACAAGTGGAAATAGATCTGGAGGTTCGGAGGTTCGACACTCCAGAGAAAATAGAGTGTAGTGTTGTGGGGAATCACGAAGGCCTGAAGGTCAAAGTCAATCCTAGCCATCCATTGGAGGAGGATGTCTGGCAACAGATATAACAGTTTAGGGATGTGGCACTTCATCCAAATTGAATCATCGTGCAGACAAGAATAAAAGTCCCGAAGTCCCAAAAGCATCCTGGTCGTCGATCTGGAAAGGGACATGTGGAGCAAGGATAAGATTTTCTGGCATTTCGACGTTAGGAGATACAAGAGGTTGTATCATGTGGACGACCAAAGAAAACCATCTAAGCCCGAAGAAAAGGCATCTAGACCATCCATCCATCGAAGCTTGAGAGCCGTTGATTTTACACTTGGGCAAATTTGTCGATTCGACGATTCAGGATATTTGTGGAAAAATACTGTGGAGAAATCGTTGAAGCCCAAAGCGCAGAGGTGGAATAACAGTGGTTGATATGGGGAGCACCGAAGCCGTCCGATCAACCATTTCGACATTAGACGTTTGACACTTTGCAAGTGTTATGAATTGGAGTGGAAAAGCAATCGATGAAGCCCAGATTGCGAAAGAGGCATAGAGTCATCGATCCGGTGGTGGAATGAGGACCGTTAGATTTGCCTTTTTTGGTGATTGGCACTTTGTGAGTGTTATGTGGATTGGGCGCCACTATAAAATCATCGAATTTGAACCCCCATGGATAGTGTCAGTCGTCGATCTCGATGCCTATAGAAAACCATTGATCTTGCTGCTTATTGGTTTTCGACAGTTCACAAGTTTTGTGCATTTAGAGGAGTTGAGGGGTAAGGAAGATAAATCTCTGAAGGGTGAAGCACCAAAATAGCGCGCAACTCTTGAAGTCTGGTCACAACCCAAAGTCATATTCCATTTGTGAAGGACTAAAGGGCAAGGGCCCGAAATTGTTTTCGAAAAAAAAGAGGGAATTTGGGACACAGATTTCAATTGAATCCACAACGTGGATCCTCACTATATGTTTTGAGGTGCGGGGATGGAATTTAAGGACTCATGTTTGATAATGGGGGCTCAGCAGGGCCTGAAGAGTCGATTCATCTCCTAATTATGAATGATCCTTAGACCGAGAGGTCAAGCAGATCTCAGGTGAGGGAAGGGGTTTGCATCACTCTGTCAAAGTGTCCTTCGATTTGACGTCTAAATGTTCAGCCAAAAAAACCTTTCTTTCGGCTAAAAGAATTAGGAGTTCGGTTGAAAAAAGGACGCTAGGAATTTTGGAGACACGATTCTCACAAAAGTGTAACCCACCTTCATGATTTTACCGTTATTTATGTTTTTTTTAACTTATATATAGTTGAAATTATTCATTCATTAATTGAAACATATTGTATTCTTCCAAACTAATGAAGACAAGAGTGATTCAAAGAAATCAACCAATGTTGACAACTTCTTAACCTATATGTTTTTTATTACATATTTAAATGTTAGAAACTCTTTATTTTATTGAAATCACGTTATTTTATTATGTTTTTGCAGAGTTGGGATGAGGAGGGTTTAGAAGATGAGAAGGGAAATGATAATAGTTCAGTTAATTTCCGATGTCAAATTCATTTCCTTTCCTTTCATGTGTACATTTTTTTATTCTAATGTTGTATACAAAGTTGACATTTCCTTGTGGTAGTAGTGTACCACTTGTTTACAAGAAGAAACATTCACATGGTTTATTATTTAATTTAAAATTTTATTATTTTTTTTATATACACATGTTTTTTCTTTCTTGATCAGTAGATGATAAAATAAACACATACTTTTTTTTTGTAAGTTAGTGTTTGTATTGAAACCTAAAAGAGTTACAGATGACTATTGTTCCTAATCATATGTGGCAGCGGTGCCCTTCCAGGAAACCACCTTTGTCGATTGTTCAAAAAATATATTTTGCCAAGTCGATGCCACGCAAGGAAGATGCTAATAACCAGAAGTATACAAAATAAGAAAAAACTCTGGCCAACCTTCCATGGTTGCCTATAGACAAAGAGAAAAGTAAACATGGAGAAAAATAAAATTAAAAACCTGGTCCGAGCCTAGGCCCGGTGTAGACTTGTCGCACCTATGACTTGCCCTTGTCTCAGTCTACCATTTCTTGTCGGAGGTCCTGGAGGAAGGCCATCCGCTTGTCAACCCGACTCCAGCGATCAACATCTCTGTGCTGCATATCAAGAATAATTTCCTTGAGCTCCCTCGGGTCTCGTTTGATGTCGCTCAGGTCCCTTTGAAGGTCGCTCAATGTGTCCATGTCTGTTGCGCNCGTAAGGGGGGAGGAGGAGGTGGAGGATGTCGAGGAGGGGGAGGGGGGGAGGTGCATTGTCCAACAAGTTTCTAAATAGGTCGAACCACTCAACCCTACATCGGTATGGATTAGAGAGGGGAGAAATCTCAGTGGTGGTCTCATGGAGTGAAGGGATGGGTGCCTTGATCGGGGCCAAGATGAGGAGGAGCTCAACTACAGGAGGAAGAGCATGAGTGTCCGCATCTACAGGAACCATGGCAGGGAGAAAATCAGCCTTAGGAGGATGGTCATGGACGAGCGCATCAGCTGGAGCTCTGACTGGGGGAAGGTCGGCCTCAAGAGGATGGTCGGGGGTGGGCAGTTTCCTTCCCTTGGCCTCATACCATGCGGCACCCATTTTAGCCTTTCCTCTGAGGAGAGGCATGTAAAAATCCAACGACAGTCTTGGAAAGAGGACGTATATGCCCAAGCTTGCAATTCTAAGAGACAAATGAATTTTTGACCAGAGGGGAGGCAAATAGCGAGCAGAGTGCTCGAGAGAGACTTTAGGAATGCCTGAGAGGAGGGGTAGAAATGACCAAGGGAGTGTCACACGCAGTGCCATGAAGTCGCCCACGTTCTAGAGCTTCCGACTCGTGTGAATGAAGGTTTGCGTCGGAGGATTGTAAGGTGGCGACAATGAGATTACAACCATGAGGTGACGAGGAGGGTGGGATGGGACTAATTGGGCTCCAGGTGGCC
The DNA here is from genome assembly GCA_010110895.2 of Picea sitchensis. Taxonomy (NCBI): domain Eukaryota; kingdom Viridiplantae; phylum Streptophyta; class Pinopsida; order Pinales; family Pinaceae; genus Picea; species Picea sitchensis. The sequence goes on along the minus strand of SNQJ01S0156396.1, from coordinate 7,483 downwards.
TCCCTGTGGCTTGGTCGCTTGTTGAGCTCAGAAGCACCTCATTTGGGGGCCGATCCTTGGTGTTTTCTATGTTTCTGCAAACAATAACTGTGGGATGGGAGGGATTAGACATGGCGGAGCATGCGAAGACTCCCTCCTCCAACTCGACTCCGATATATTCCAGCAGATCGACAACTTGATTTGTCGTTCTCCGAACATGGGAAGGGTGGATTACCCAATGTGGCTGGAGAGTGGATTTGATTCTGAGAAGTCCATTCATAAGTCTCCATCTTCGAGAAATTTTCTCTGGGTCAGCCCCATTAAGGAGATGGCAGAAGAGATTTATGACAATTTGCGAGTCACCGTCGACTATGATAGGAAAAAGATCTTGTTCTGTGGCCGCTTGTATACGACAGAGAAGTCCCCATACTTCTGCAACATTGTTGGTGTTGTGCCCAAGATTGCCTACAATGATGTGGAGGATTTCCCCTTTGCTGTTGCGAATGAAAACTCCGTAGCCTGTAGGTCCTGGATTCCCTCTAGAGGCCCCATCGAAATTTAGTTTGTGGCACCTTGTAGGTGGATCTTCCCAGTGGGTGGGGCTAATATTACAATGGACAACGGTGGAGATAGTGGGGTGGAAGTTGATCTTCCATGTGCTAAGGATGATACTTTCGTTTTGGGGGTAGTTTAGATCCTGAGACGTCCAGGGATGCAAGGTGATTGTTTCGGTTAGATTGGAGTGGATTGTGGTCCAGACTTCTTGCTAGGTCCTGGTGACTGTTTGAAAGGTTCGTCTATTCATTTCCTTCCAAATTTTCCAAATAATGAATCCTGGTAACAAGTGCCATATTTTGTTGAGGATTGGGGATTGAAAAACCGTGCTTCGCCAACCTTCTATTGTTTCCCAGAGTCCCATGTGATTCATGTCCGCGGTTCTCATTAGGCAAGTGTTGTGGTCCCATATGCTCGAACTATAGGTGTAGAGGTCTAGGAGATGATTTTGAGTTTCCTCCTCTAAACCACATAACTGACTCCAAGATGGACAGATAAAGCCCCTTTTCCTTAGGTTGTCCCAGGTTAGAATGTTGTTGTGTGCAACAAGCAAGAGGAAAGTGTTGATTTTCGGCCAGGATTTTATTTCCCAAATTTTTCTCCAAACCTCTTCCCATTATAAGGAGTTACGACCTGCTCTTAGGTGGTACGCTTCTCAGATGTTGAAGGTGCCTGTGGTGGAGTGTCCCCATCTGAGGATGTCATCTCCTTGTTGACTTAGAATTTTTTGTGAGTCGAGGTGAGCCTGCATAGGTTGGAGATTGAGATCAGTGGGGATGTTTAGGTCCTCGTGGGATTTCTTCCAGATGCGCCAAATTTCCTTTGGGCCATATGGGATCTAGTAATCCTTCACTTTGATGAGTCCTACTGCAGTTGTGAAGGGGATGAAGGCACTGAGATTTGGATCAGTATTTAGGGCTAGAAGTTGTTGCCAAGAATCACTCCAAAAGAGCGGTGAAGACCCGCTTTGCAATTCCCAAAATGAATGGTCTGTGACGAGTCCTCGATTATTCCTGGCTTCATTCCAGATGAGCGAGCCTAGGATTTGACCACTCCACCTGATGAGCTCTTTTTCTGGGACTGTGGGAGTGTATTTTTTCCTCCAAAGTCATGCCCAAAGATCTTGGGGTCTCTTTAGCCATCGCCACCAAAGTTTTTCACTGAGGACTTTGTTGAGTATGGTTGTGTCTCTGAGGCCAAGGCCCCCTAAGTTCTTTGGTTTGCAGACTTTTTTCCAGCCTACCAAGGTGAATGTGTGCCCTTCTCTGGTGCCCTGCCAGAGAAATCTTCTTTGCATGTTTCTTAATGTCCTGAGTATAAAATTTGGGGCTGCCAAAGCTGAAAAAGTGTAGACAGGAAGGGCTTGGAGTACTGATTTGAGAAGGATGAGGTGCCCAGGTAGATTGAGGGATCAGAAGGTCCAAGAGGAGAGTTTCTTGCGGAAGCTGGAAAACAGGTAGTCCCAGGAAGAATTTCTTAGTGGGTTATCAATGAGGGGGATACCCAGATAAACAGAGGGGAGAGTATTGTGGCTAAATCCCAGGATTTGGGTGAGGTAGTTTTGGATCTCAATTGGCGTGTTGAAGAAGAAAACTTGAGATTTGGTCATGTTCATCTCCATGCCCGAGGCCTCGTAAAAGAGGTCAATGATGGATCTAATGCATAGGGATTCTCTAGCGGTAGATAGGCCCATGAGAAGAATGTCATCCATGAGTTGACTGTGGGAGACAGGGGGAGAGATGCCATGGGGGGTGAGTCTAGAGAGGGAATTATCAGTGATGGCCGCCTTGATAGTATGACTTATTCCTTTCTCCATAAAGATGAAAAGGAAGGGTGAGAGCGGGTCCCCTTGCCTTATTTCCCGTGAGGGGGAGAAAGGTTTTGAGGGAACACCATTGATGAGAATGGAGAACATGGTTGAAGAAGTAAGATTGACAATACAGGAGACCCAAATATGATCAAAGACGAAGGCGAGGAGGTTTGATCTTAAATAGCTCCAGCTTAACTTATCAAAGGCTTTAGAAAGATCCAGTTTTAGGAGAATACCTTGAGTTTTTTTTTTAGTGTAGAGAGTGAATGATTTTGTGGGCCAGGATGATACTGTCCAGGATTTGTCAACCTTCCACATAACCAGACTGTTCTGAAGAGATAAGGAACGGTAGAATAGGTTTGAGGCGTGTTGCAATGATTTTTTTTAGGAGTTTATAGATGACATTGAAAAGGGAGATAGGCTGGAAGTGCGAGGGGGAGGTACTATTGTTTTATTTGGGTATGAGGGTGAGAAAGGTCGCATTGAGGGCTTGAAGAATCTGCCCGGATCTTCTGGAGTCCTCGATGATTTCCCAAACATATTCTTGGATGATGTTCCAGCAGTAGTGAAAGAAGTATAAGGTGAACCCATCCAGTCCAAGATATTTTCCCAGCGGGGTGTCCTTAAGAGACTGGTCGACCTCCTCCTGAGTGATCGATCTCATGAGCACCTCGTTCTGCTCTTTGGTGACCTCCTTGTGAATGTTCTTAAGAATAGAGTTGATATCCCGTGATCGTTCTATTGGGGGTTCTGCCAGAAGATTTTTGTAGTAGGAGAGCAATTCCTTTTCTATGTCTGCGTGTTGTTGAATTTGTGTCCCCTATTCCGAGACGAGGTGAGTGATGTGATTTGTTTGGCGACGTTGAACCATGGATCTGTGGAAGAATTTGGTGTTTTTTCCCCCTCTTTTAGCCATTGGATGTGATATTTCTGTCTCCAGAGTATCTCTTCCTGCACCCTTCTTTCTGAGATCTGGTTGCTTAGTATAGTTTCCTGCTCCTTTAGGGAGTCTGTAAGTCCTTGAGATCGAATGTGTTGTTTGAGAGTTTGCATTTTCTGATTAAGACTTACCTGTGCTTGCAAGATGTTGCCGAAGGTGGACTTGTTCCAGAATTTTAGTTGAAGTTTGAGGTTTTTGAGCCTTTGTTGGAATCTAAACATTAGGGTCCCTATTTGTGTGGTCGCCTTTTCCCACCATTATTGAATGCTTGTTTGGAAGTCTGGGTGTGTCAACTAGAAATTTTCAAAGCGGAAGGGTTTTCTGCCTGGGGTACCACTGATGTTAAGAGTCAGTAGTATCGGCCAATGGTTCGACCCTGGGGTATCGATGACCATGGCATTCCAAGCGAGGCCATCCATCATTATGGCTTCCGAAAGGAGGAAGCGGTCTAATCTGCTGGAAACATGTTGAGTCCCCAAGCATCTGTTGGACCATGTGAAGGGTCCATTGTCCATACCAACATCAATGAGTTTTAGTAGGCCAATGGTACGGTTGAAAAGCTCATTGTCATTTCCCAAGGTGCGAGTGCCTCCCTTTTTTTCCCTAGACCTTTGATCATGTTGAAGTCTCCTCCAAGGATCCATCGTTGGGATCCAATGTGGTTGGCTATCCAGTCCACGTGGTGAAGGAAGGCTTCCTTGTCTCTCGGTTGAGGAGGTCCATAGACGTTTGTGATGTAGCCTTGTTTGTTTGAGCCAATGAGACGAAAGGAGGATGTGATGGTCCATTTAGAGGTGAAGAAACCATCCAATAAAACTGTGTTTGGATTCCAGAGCATCGCTAAGCCACCCGTTGTCCCTCTGGCATCCACTCCCACCTGTTGGGCTTGCATCCAACATTTTTGTAGAGTGAATGAATCTTCCTCTCATGCGCACTTTGTTTCCTGCAAGAGAAGTATGTCTGGTTGTTCCTTCTTGATTCTTTCTTTGAGCAAACCTTGTTTTCTTTTAGCGTTAAGACCCCTTATATTCCAGGATAGTATCTTCATGAGGATGATGGGGGTTGGAGGGGAGGGAACCTGTCTGAGATCAGATGTATTTGACCTGAATTTATGAGAAAGTTACCGACATATTTAATGAGTTGGTGTTTTGGTTTTCGACCTCTCTTTTTCTCATCTTTTATGGGTTTGCGTTGTTCCTTCGTGGTGCCTTCTTGGATTCCTAGATTTGAGTTGGCTCAGGCTGATCCTCCTGTCGAGGAGTTGAGGAATACTTTGTGTACTTTGCGCAGTTGATCCATTGGTATGGTGTACAATTGCTTCTTGCGGTAGGCTTGTTCTAGATGTTCCAAATCTATACCTGCTAGCTCCTTATCCTCCAGGTCCAAATCTGGATCTCCCATATCCGATCCTAGATTTGCAGGAAGAGGTGTCTCTGTGATAGAAAGCTGCGAAGGGGCTGAGGGAGGGGGGTCAGGAATGGAGGGATTTTGGCCAGTCACTGGGGGTGTCAGAGGATTGGTAGAAGAGGAGGGGTTATCCGACGTGGTTTGTAGGGCTTCATAGGAATTTTTGGTCGGGGGTCCAGGGGAGGCCTGAGGTGGGGATTGTTTAGCTGGTTATCTTCTTTGACCTGTGACTTGGGTGAAACTGTCCTGAGATTTGTCAGGGTCTTCCAGAGAAGGTTTGGTGGGTTTATTTAAAGGGCATTCAAGGAAGAGATGACCATGCTCATGGAATTTGTGACAACAAAAGGGGATATGCTCATAGTCGAGGGTTTGGGACCATTCCTCATCTTGGTAATATGGGGTGATGGCTCTGGGGAGAGGTTTGGAGATATTCAAAAAAACAAAAATGCGGGCATAAGCAGTGTACCTTTGTTGTCTTGTCACCTCCGAGGCTTTGACATATATTCCGATGGTGTTGCCAATTCCTGCCAGGATCTCTTCAAGCCAGAATTCTTGTGGGAGAGAATATAATCGCAGCCATACCGGAGAATGGGTGAAGTCCTCCTTTTTCGAGCTGAATCTCTCCATTCAGAAGCGGAGAAAGAGGCCTGCCGAGTTGTAGAAGTACGACCCTCCTTCGAAGATTTGATTTCTGTCCTCTAGGTTGTGCAGTATTATTGTAAAGAAGCCTTTTGATCCAAGTTGGAGGTCATAGTGACCCTTAGTCTTTCACCAGTGATGAATCCATTTGACAAGGTCTTTTTCCGAAGGCCATAGCCCCAAGAATTTCCCTATCAGGGCGAAATCCCTCATGTATTATTTTTTATCTTCTATTCTCGGAGAGATGATGATATATTTGGGGGCGATTGGGGCTTGCAAGATGCATTTGTCGAGTTCCCAAGTGTGAGTATTTTTTGGGTGATTGGTTTCTGGATCGATTTCCATCGGCTTCTCCTTCGACATTTGTTCCTCCAATATTATCTGTCGCATTCCTTCCGAGAGTTTGAAGGTCGGACATTTGAAGTGGTTGGGGCCATGCTCCTTGGCCGTAACAGAGCTGTAGGAGGGGGCCGAGTGCCCCCCTCCCTCGGTATTCATGAACACAACAGTAACAGAGAAAGCGATTGGGTTCGAGGATGAAACCCTAGACGCCCAGAAAATGGGACACTTATATAAAATAAAAACATACTAATCATCATTCTCATCAATATTTAAATATTGTAAAAATAATAATTAAAAATAATAATAAAAAGAAAATAATATATGATTATAATTATAATCATAATTAAATGAATAACAATAATTTATTAATTTATTAATTAATAATAATAATAATTAATAAAAAAATTACATCACAAGTTTTACACTAACACGACACAAATTTGAGGCTAACACGATGTAATTTGACATGAACATGATACATTTGAATTAAGATGGCGCACCTTTGATGTAATGTGATGCAATTTTTCATGAAGGTGTGACTCTACAACAACATAAAGTTGATGTAATACGGAGAAATTATGATGCTCGCAAGAGGCAAAAGTTCTATATTTTGACTATGATGCACATACAATGCCCATGTACTCAACATCGACACTAAATGATGCTAACGTGAAGTAAAAAATGCTTGTTTAACACATAGTCCATGCTGAAAGTGGTCCTTTTTAGCATTTACGATCCACTAATGATGATACGTGTGGTTCAACGATGCCCATGCCATCACTATGAAAATCCCTACAAGGGCGTGCATAAGAAAACATGACACTAGAAAACGTTTTTGTTGATACATAAGTGACAAAAAAATATGATGTCCCCAAATGTGTTGTGTCTAACATCATCCATTCTTTAAAATTACAAAAAAAAAAAAAAACTTCATGAGGACACCAGAGATGATGCCAAATTAGTGTATTGGAATGCTAGGAACTTTGATATCATGTTAAGTTTGACATATGATCAAATATCATAGTGATGAATTAACATAAACAATATTAACACATAACAAAAGAGCCCATGACACAATAATGCTAAGAGATGTATTGTGGGTATCCTTGATATTCTAATAATCAATATAAACGAGATAAGATCAGATAATCATCATTATACATGATGATATTACAGGAAAAACTCTCAATTTCTTGATTCACTTTTTGTTTGATATAAATGAGGCAAAGCCTCTCATATATATAGGTTTAGGTGTTTATCCCAATTCCCCAAAGTACTGGAACACATCCCATAATAGTCTACATAAGTCGACTTATTGCACCCATATAGTGAGTTTACACATCGATGTAGTGAAGCCACAACCCCTTGCAATATCACACACACAACATAATTTCACCACAATTTCTATAAATATATTCAATTCCAATATTAATCATGTAATCACCACAGTCTGCAAATTCAATTGAACCAAGCATAAATACACCACAATAATAAAACATATAGTAGAAATAACCACAAAAAGTCTCAACCTATTTATTGAATTGATGGTCAATGCTCTTGAACCTCTTTACATTCACGGAGCCTATGCATAGGTCTCTAAAATACACAACCATTCACACTACATGAACTGAATGGAAGGAAAAACAAAGGATCTTTGTTCATTCACATACTACATTTTTATGATTATGATCCTTGGCTTTTTGAATTACAAATATCCTAACTATTTAAATTCCAAATGCGATTCTTCATATTCCAATGGTTCACAAAAAATAAATAAACATAATAAATATTTCACTACATCACATTTTTTT
>SNQJ01S0156395.1:0-22287 GCA_010110895.2 Picea sitchensis | reverse complement strand
ATCAATCACCCATACACAGAGTACACAAAGATTTTATACCGGAAACCCTCAACCGGGAAAACCTTTCTTATTTTCATTATATCGAATTTCACCATTCTCCATACAATATATACAATGTTTTTAGGTTTTCCGTAGATACCAAAACCCTAATCCCTTAATCCGGGATTAATTTACAAATCCGCTAAAAATAGCAAAATCCACTAAAAATAGAAAAAACCGCCCAAAAACAAATTTCAGGGCGCTGCCCCGAATGCTACAAATAACCAGGGGGGGGCATACCTGCCCCCCCCTGGGACCCCCCTAGGAAAGCGCCCGGCGCACACGGCAGAGCTCTAGGTGAAGGGATCGTCAGACGCAGTTGTCGTATCTGACGCACCCACACACACACACATGTAAAGAATATAACACATACCCAACAAGTTCCTCGATGACAATACAAAGGAGAAGGTGTTGGCTGAGGAAATTAAGAAGACATATGGAAAAGAAAGAGGGTCGCACAAAATCATCATTAAGTGCATTAATGACGCAACAACCAGGATGGCCACAAAAATCATGGTGGACAAGTTTCTGAGGAAGTGTCGCAAGGAGGAAGTCCATGTTGGGGTCATTGTAGCTGCAACATAGTGTGCGGAGGGCACCATACTAATCTGGGGCCCGTATTTGTTAAATATGTTCCTCTCAGACTGCAAGGATGCGCAGGACCTGGGGACAGATTTCCACTACTCTTGGCTACTCATCCTGATCACCTTGTTAGAATGGAGGGAGCCTAAATATACATACTTTTGTGATCGATACACTCAATGTCACACAACGTGATACCTATCATTGGGGAGCATTTCAGACCCCCCCCCAAAAAGTGCAAATGCAGGCATGTTCGCAGGGTATTACAATGACCTGCAGGAAAGCATTGCCAACACTTGGTGGGTTACGCCAGAAGTGGTCGCGCAATATTAGGGCATAACCAACTTTAAAGAAACCAGGAATGTAGTATGGATCCAAGCACGAAATGATCCCGAGAAAGAATGGCTACAACTGTGGTACTGTGTCAAGGAAGTGGATGTAGAGATGGCCATCAAGGATTGGAAAGATGACTGGAGAGTTCTAGTTCTGAATCAAGAGATGTCCATGGATAAGGAGGTTGATGCAGGGAAAGAACAAACACCTACAGGAGACAATATGGTGCCCAAGAATCCAAATCCATGTCAGAAGCCGGTGCACCAAAAGAAAGGGGGTGTGCCTAAGAAAGGTACCCAGGCGGGGAAAAAGAACAACACCTAGATGCCGCAGGAATAGGAAAAAGAGAATGAGACAACACAGGGGACCTCATCAAGTGATACTCAACAAGATCAAGGTTGGAACAAGAGGTCAATCATACACACTGGGGGTGCACGCAAGAAAGCTAAGGCACACAAAATGACACCAAAATATACAATCACTGAGGACGACGCATACCTTGTGGCCGAAATGGTCCAGGACCAAACAACGAAGGATTTTGAAGAATCCCAGCACCAAAGGGACAAGATCGAGGAAGATATGGTAGACATGAGGCGAATTCTGGAGCATATCAGAGAAACACAGGGGAGGGGCAGAGGAATAGATTCAGTCCCTGCAACATCACAAATATGAGCCAAGGTTGTACCGAGCGAGTAGCATATGATCTAGGCGATAGCAAAAGAGAGCTCGATTTTTCAAGTTACACCCAGCATGTTGCGCATGGATTATATTATGGGCCAGACACCCTTGAAAGATCTAGCATGAATACAGTTGGTAATGAGGTGGATACCAACCAAAGAGTTATATAAACTGCAAGTCAGCGTCACGTAGGAGGTACAGTCGCACACACACACAGACACAACAAAGCTGTAGCAGAGAAGAGTTGGATTTGGTGCTCGAGCAGGTCAAGCTCAAGACCAAGGACGAGAAACATCGCATAGATAGGCTTGAGAAGGGATTGGTTGTAGCCTATGACAAAATTCCAAAGAGTGCGCAAACAATAGAGCCCATGACAACACAGAGAATTGATTAGATTGTGCAAACAATCGACCAATACAGGCAGGAGATCGAGAACCTCTGGAAACAACTCATCCCTACCACTCCCTCGGAGGTGAAGAAGCAGAGGAAGCAACAAGAAAAAAGGAATATGGAGGAAATGGAACGACAAGTTAGCGCATTTTTGGACTTCTTTGACAAAGCAACACAGCTATGGAAAAAGATGGAGGAGAATCAACAGGTCCAACAGTGGGACTAGGAAGAGGAAGAGATAAGCGCAACTATCTAGGACCTCAAGGAGAGGCAGAAGATGATGTAGATCATTGAGAAACTCAAAGGAGTACAAGATATTAAGAAGATGCAAGAAGAACTCACAGTCGCACAGACACAGAAGAAGGATCAACAATCTCAAATGGAACATCTCCAAGAGCTAGTAGTGGAGGTCATTGCGCAGGCAGAAGAGGACAAGAGAACATGGCACAAATTCAGGAAGAATGCACGGAGATGATCAACGAGGAGATTACAACGCAAGTATTGGAAGCACTCAAAGAAAAGACCGCACAGGCTCAAACACATGCAAGGGAACTTACAGAGAAGTTCCAGAATCTCGTAGGAGCTGTTGAAGAAGCACACAAATTTTATGTGGCTCGGGACGATCCACATGTCAGTGTTGGGGGCCTATTGGATGTAGGCCTAGTCAGGAGAAAAGGCTATTTTTGGGAAGAGAAACATAAAAGGAGGAAAGGACAGCTGGAAGGAAAATCAACACATGTAAGGGAAGCAGGTGAGGCGCGCATGCAAGGAAGACCTAATGACGCTAGGGTTAGGTTTTTTGTAATGTATTGTAATAGTTGATGACCCAAGAATATAAATAGGTAGTACTTAGAGGAAGGAGGAGAGACCGAGAAGGGACAAAGAAAGAAAGGAAGCAGGAGAGAGCAGAGAACAGTTGGCAAAGAGTTGTAAGAACTGTACTACTCAGTAAGCTGGTGAGCTAGGGAGGAAGTGAGCGACTCGATCCCGAGGGTTAGATCCCAGGTTGAGGATCCTGGTGTGATCTAGTCAGCCTCACAGGGATCGAGGAGCCTATTAGAGGGAGTAAGATCTAAGATTGTAAACACGTGCAGCGTGACATATTACTGAACCATAATAAAGAGCTTGAGAGTCATATCTTTGTGGACGTAGCCCAGGGGGGGTGAACCATGGTAACACCTGTGTTATGTGAATGAATGTATGTGTCTTTATTGTTTTTATATGGTTAATGTTAGATGAATGAATTAACTAAGTTGATCTGGTATTCCACTTGCATGAATCGAATGAATGCTATAATCAGATGTTATACTAAATAAATAAAGATTACATGATACAACCGCAAAACTCCACTCATTCCTAGGTTGCAAACACTTGAGTATTGCAACCACCCATAGAGCTATCTCAGGTGAGACTGTGCAGTACACTCTGTGTGTTGCATTGCCCTCTGGTCTACCAGAGGGGATGATAGTTTTAGAGGGATTTTGTTGGGAGCTTATTAAATCTGAACCGGGTTCAATCTATGATAGTAAGATAGGATCATAATAACCAATAAAGAATCCTACATAGATGAAGAGAAAAACCAACAGATGTTTCTTAACGCACAAAAATATTGACTTCGTCAAACGTCGGTACACACATCATTGACCTGGTCATCCGTCGAATAGCCGATGATCATTGACTTGGTCAATAGTCGAATATCCAACGACAGTCACTATCGTTGGATATTTGATTAACATTGAGAATTTAAAAAAATATATTAAAAAAAGAAAGTAAACTCTGACAGTACGACTGATGTTATCTGTATTGTCGGAGTATGACATCAATTTGTTTTACATATGTAGTAGTGTATGGAAACCAAACCTTTCCTAGTTGTAGTGGAAGTTTTAGGTATGTTTCCTCCATGAACATGCAGTATATTTCACCCCATTGATAACTAGTTCTTGAGTCATTTTTACATTTTGTGTCTTGAAAGATTGGCCCAAGGACCTTCTCTATTTTTTTACTCTGATGAAACTTCCCTCTCTAGGTTGGTTTCATGAATTACCTTATTCTGATAATGTTTCCTTTTAGAAGCCATATATGTAACCTATAGCTCATCCATGTCAATAGAAACACACATTAGTAAGATTATAAAATACAAAATGGCATAGTTCATGGTCATTTCTCTGTTGGTTTCTTCGTCAAACTTTCAAGGGAATCTCCTGAGAAAAATAATACTATAGATTTGGAAAGGGTATGAGATTCCTCAAGGTTTCTAAATGCTCAAATTTTCTAGCTCACCATTGTGATAATGTGTTTTGTGAGAGGAAAGTTCATTTTGCATCTTTGTGCAAGTGACTTGGTGAAATGGTAGAAGAAGTGTAAGTGTAATATAAACTATTACAGTACCATTCCTAGACACCATTTCCAAAAAGAAGAAATAATCAAAGAAGCAAGTGTCTAAACGATGCTTGTGAATTTAAATGTCTATGGCTTCATTCATTATTGTCAAATTCACTTTTGATTAGAAAATTATTATGTTGATTAGGTTGACTAGCCTATGCTATAATTTCATGGGAACATAAGGTTGGGAATGAAATCATTAGGAAATATCATATCTTGATTATGATGTAGAGTTGTGATAAACAAGAAAACAAAGTTGGATTCTATTCTCATGTATCAATTAAGCGACAAGAATTGATGAAGCTAAGTGTTAGGGAGTTGGATGGCTATGGTAAACACTGCTCCCATGGGAACTTGATCTTCTCATGCCAAAATTGGGGGAATATTCTTGTGTGAGTGAAAAACAATTGTGGTTATAGATCTTCAATTTTGAAACTAGTCGTGAACTTAGCACCAAGGGTACAATTGGATGGTGAATATGTGTAGAGATATTAGGTTACATTCCCTTTTCTATTCCAAAAATGAAGATAAACCATAACAAGGACTCAACAGGTATGTGTGAAGTGGAATTGATAATTACCAAATGAAATGGAACAATTTAAATATAGAGATGAAAAACCTTACTTAGATTGAAATTGAAACTCTAACTAAAAAGGAATTACTTGGATTCATTGAGATATTTGGCAATGAATAATTGGAGCATTTTGTGAAGTGGGGGTAGCCATCCTTCCTCTATCTATTCGTTACATATAATCGCTATCAATATTTAATATGTGTAGCAAAGTAGGACTTTCATTACTCACCTTATACGTGTAGATCAACGCCACCTATGTAACAAGTTTCTCTTTGAGAAATGGTGCCACATAACTCAAATTGTTCACCCTTTACCTACTCATACTTATTTGTTTGGTCATTCAGGTAAATAATTCAAATTCGAACTAATCATAAACCTGAAAGAAAAAGAAATTCAAATAAACGGGGAATGCAAATGAAAGTTATGATTTGCTCATGTAAGATCATAGGCTCACCAACAATTCCCTTGCATTAAACTCTCTTAAGAATTTTTCTGATAATGTTGTTCACATAATTAGTAAGGCAAAACCATCTAGTGACCACCCAAAACTACCCCAATCCATCTTCAAACACTAATTTTCCTTATCCACAACCATGTGCTTCCAGTTGACCAAAAATTATTAATAACCATGTAGCTTTGTGAATTTACAAAAAATTTCAACCAAAATTTCTTCAATCACATTAGGTTACTTGTATAGAATTTCGTTGACCCATTTTTTCACTTCTACATCTTTAGGGATATCATGAATATCCACTTGATACTCATATAAATAAGAAATATTGAATATAGGAGAAATATCCAAACCACTTGGAAACTCAATTTTATAATCAATGTTCAAGAATTTCCATGAAATATTACCCTATCCAGTCTTCTTTGGGTTTAAATTGTTATGCATTCCTTAAGAAAATCTCTCCTTCCTTAAATGAAATAACACCAAATCTTCTTAAGTCAAATTCTTATCTCTTCTTTGCAAATTTGCATTCATCTTATATTTTTAATAAGTTTGTTGTAACCGTTCATGAACCTATTTATTAACTTTCCTCGTATAATCAACAAAAGACTCAACATAAACACTTTTATAACTTGCATCCAACAAAGTCAACAAATCATTTACCCCCTTTGGAGATCTTCCAAATACAACATGGAATGGACTTTAACCCATAGATTGATTCACATAATTTATATATATGAATTCTTCATGCACCAAGACTAAGTCGTATTGTCTCAGCTTCCCTCCAACTAAACTTCTCAACAAATTACCTAAATATTATTGACCATTTAATCCCCCCCTATCTATGGATGATAGGAAAAACTGATTGCAATCTAATTCTCATTTTCTTCCACAACATCCTCCAATAATGCCCAAAAAAATTATTAACTTTGATGAGCTAACAGGGCTATCATCGTACCCTCATGATACTCATACAAAATTAGAAATATTGAAGATAGGATAAATATCCAAACCCACTGGAAACTCATTTCTATAAGAATTATTTGATAATTTTTTTTAAATATTACATGGTCCAATCTTGATCTTTGGTCTTAAATTGTTATAAACCCCTCAAGGAAATGTCTTCTTTTGTAGATGAGCTAACACCAAATCCCCTTTAACAAATTGCTTATATCTTATTCTCAAATATATACTAATATTATACCTCTAATAAGTTTGTTGCCACTATTCACAAACCTATTTATGAACTTTATTGATATAATTAACAAAAGGATTTGTCATTCTTTTCTTACTCACATCCAGAAAACTTAGCAATCATTTTACCCCTATGGACATCTTCCATCCACAATCTAGAATAAACTATTTCCTATAGATCTATTTAGAAACAATTTTTGTGCAAATGATGAATGTGGCAAGACTAAGTCCCATTTTCATGAATTCTCCCCAACTAAGATTCTCAATAGATTACCTAAACTTGTGTTTACCACTTCAATTTACCCATTTTTTTTATGGATGATAGGATAACTAAATTGTAATTCCATGCCCATTTTATTCCACAAAATCCTCCAAAAATGTGCAAGAAATTTATTGTCTCTATCTGAATTGATCATTTGTAGCAATCTACACAATCTAGCAATCTCTTTGAAGAATAAAACAATGGCATGTGTTTCATATGATGTCTTATTACAAGGAATTAAAGGTTTCAACTCAAAAAACGATCAAGAACAACAAAAATTGAGTTGCTATCTCTTTGCATTCTTAGTAAACCAAGAACAAAATCCACACTTAAGTCTTCCCACGAAGCTTCTAGTACAGGGAATGGTGTACACAACTTCATGTTTTGACTTCTAACTTTTGTCAATTGATGAATTCAACAACACTCCACCCTTTTCTTCACATCATTTGTAATGCCTCATTGCTAGTACCTTTCTTCCACCAAAAATTCATGTTTATCAATACAAAATGACCACTTGAATCACCATTACGCAATTCATCAATTAAAATATCCCTTACTGAACCTCTTAGTTTGCACAAATGATTATTCTTGAACAAGAAACCCTCCTAAATGAAGTAGTCCAAATGTGTTGTCCTATATTCTCTCCATGGCTTCTTACATGTTATCCATGCCACTACTAAATTTGCATATGTTGCATATAACTCTTTCATGCTTTCCAATCCAATAGCATCAACATACATGGTCAAAAAAACTATGTTGATATTATACTTAATGCATTTGTTACATGGTTAAAATTTCTTGATCTATGTTTCAAAACAAAAGAATAACTTTGCAAAAAGTCTACACATTTCACATGTAGATTAATTGACTTTGCTTGGTTGTTTAGAATCCATATACATCCTCCATTCACCTATTTACTTTGGTGCAAGTACAACAAGTCCTACACATGGGATTAAAATCTCTTTGATCAATACTTTATCTAGTAACTCTTGAACTTGTCGATTAATCTCCTCTTTCAAGAGGCATCAATCTACAAGGAGCTTTGTTTGGAAGATGTGATCCAAGAAACAAATCAATTTGATGAGAAATACTTCTCACATGTGAAAATATTATTAGCATATCCTTTGAAATTACATCTCTAAATTATTCAAGTAACTTACCATTTGGGAAAGACTACAAAACAACGTTTGGTCATTTTAGCTTACTTTGAAAATTACGTACTATAACAAAACATCACCTTAATGTTAGAGTCTTCTTCAATTTCCTCCTCCATTGTTAGTGGTTGTAACTTATTTCCTCCCTTCTCCATCTAAGAGGTGTTTTTCTTCCCATCAAGAGAAAAAATACTAGTCAACTTGTCAAGGTCTTCCTAACAAAATGTGGCATGCATCCATGGATAACACATCACAAATAACCTCATCATAATAACTCTCAATTTCAAAACTAATTAGACATTACTCTAACAATGGTACTTAATTTCCTTTGTAAGCCATGAAACCTTGTAAGCACTAGTATGTGGTATACATCTCAAATTTATATTCTTAATTACTTTAGTTGAAACTAAGTTTTTGTATTAGAACTATCAACAATAAAATAATATTTACCTCCATCCTTGTAAATGGTTTTGAAGATTGTCTTCTTTTATGAATGCTCTTTGACGTCATCCATATTCTTTGGTCAAAAAAAAAAAATCTTTGGAACATGAGATTCTCATATTCTCAATGAACTTCAGACACATTATTTTCCACCATTGATTATGTTTCTTTAGTGACATGAGTTGTAGCTTCTTTTCTTCTTCCATAATTCACATTCTGTGGAAATTCACTTGCTTTCTTTCCTTGTGTTCCACACTTGAAGCATGTGCTCATTAATCTTCCTCTGCCACAACCATATCCATGTTCTTTGTTGGAATCATAACCACATTTGAAATTCTAATTTTCAAAACTTGCATTGGCTACTTTTCTTTTATTCCACTTGATTGTCCTCTTTTTACAAATTGATTTCCACTTCATTTTGATCCTTACTTATTCTTGGACAATTTCTTTGCAATGTTTAATGTTGATTGGTAAGACTTTGACATTGATCAACCATTCATCAAACTTATTTAATCCTGTATGGTAAATCCCAATCTAGTAAAATTTGCAATAGATTCAACATCCTTGATACTTTTCCATGATAGAATTGATCAACTACAACACTCTTTGTATACTCTTTAACAATCCTTTCTCTATTTATAAGATTACATCACTATCTCAAAAAATTCAAAGACAAATTAGAGGGAAATTTTACCTATTAATTTTCCTAGCATCTAATCCCATTTCTAAATTTTCTCGCCATTTCATTGTATTTTCAATTGCAGATATCCAACCATAATTAGTCAAGGCCTCTTAATATTTGCACACAAATTTAACTCTTCTAGAATCTTTGATTTTTTCAAATTAAAAAACAAACAAAAATTCTCTAATGCAATTTACTATCTCCTTGGTATTTAATTTTTGCAGAATATGCAAATTTATCCAATCTTAGTCTTCCTCCCAAATTTGTAATTGCTTGAATTACTATTTCCTCTAGTGCAAGTGAAATACTAGGATCTAGTTGTGAAATCTCTTGTTCCCTCTTTTCATTACTTTCAATGTTTAGTTTTGTAGCCACTCCTCTTCTTTTTGCAGTTCACATGCACTCCACTCTTGTTGTCAATTATGTAACAAAATATCATCTCCAATTTTTTCTCTTCGAGATCTTACGTGTCCTCTTCTAAGAGGAATTCCTCTACCTCCTCTATCTACAATTCTCTATCAAAAATTTCTCTTATCTACACATTCTCTTTATCATGTCCCTATTCTAAAATCGTCTTATAGAATTATCTTCAACAACCAGTCATCATTGACAACACAACCAATAGCGCAAACAAATTTAGGGTCTCATACCACTTGATGGAATTATGGATTATAACAAGGATGATTTTAAGGATAAATTAGGGTCACAATCAACTTGAAAATCTTTGTTAAAATCTAGTAATGCTAAAACATGTTTTTCTGATACATTTGTCTTTAAAATATCAAAACTCCACTGAGTTGTTGTTGTCCACTAAAAATTACCCTTCCTCTTGCTTTTAGTCAAGATTGCATTATGCAACATGGGGCTGGAATCAAAGTCACACAATGGAAGCTATGAGAGTAAACCACAAAACAATAAATGCATTAATGTGATCAGACATTTCACACACACATTTTGTTATGAAAATTAAACTTCTATTTCTGGAAAATTATGTGCATGATCTCTAAACATGGAAAGGATTTGGAGTAGCACTAGGGTATTTTTTAAGGATTCAAATAATATACATATGTATAGTATTCTAGGTGACTATTTGAGTTTGAAAAAATCATACATATAGATATGTAGGCGAATATTCAATAAAAACATATAATTTACTATTAAAACTTGTAAATTTTGACAAATATAATCAATTTAATCATATTCTATGTAAAAATAGGTGAATTTAGAATGGGAAAATGGCCAATTGGTGAATATTTGTTTTAGAAAATAACTAGAAATAGCTAGTTGGAGAAAGTTTGCCTTCATAAAATACCCATGTAGCACTGAAACTCACCCTTTTATGAAATTTGGTGAGAATATATAGGAATGTTCCCTATACAATATATCCAAATTTTAGACCTTAATTCCAAAGTATGGGAACACATTGATCAAAATACTAGGCCTCTGTTAGCACAATTTTTTTTTATGGAAAGTATTGTGTGTTAGTTTTGGACAACTGTATGGCATCAATTTTTTTTTAAATTGGAAAGTATGTATAAAAATGTGTCCTTGACATCCTATACAAATTTCATACCTTGATTCTAAAAGATGAGTTTGCGCTGATCAAAATACTAATCCATTGTCTATACATAAATTCATTTAGAATTGGGCATGGGGTCTGAACTCCATGTCTATTTCTAGAATTTGGGGTGAAGGTACAATATGATATTTTCTACAACATATCCAAAATTCAACATCTAATTCCAAGAGACGAGTGTGTGTTGATGAAAATTTCAAACCACCATTGCTATTGAATAATTGGAAAACTTGAAATAAAACATAGAATTGAAATCAAATATGTTTTTGGTGTGCGGGATTTCCAAATCCCCAAAGATTCTTCTACATTAGCGCATATGCCACTAAAATTTCAAATAAATTTTGATAAAAACTTGCCAATCCATGGAAACTTCTTACCCTGAACATGCTTTTAGGAACTAAGCTTTAGATAATCACTTTCAACTTCTATAAATTCATATTCAAACCATTTTGGAAAATCACAACCCAAAGTAAACCAACTCTTCTCATATGAAAAAATGGTTCTTGAGATTAATCAACAACTTCTATTTTTTGTAATCACTCAAGGACTTGTCTCACACACTTGATATATTCTTCTTTTGTCGTGTTAAAAATCAAAATATCATTAAGATAAACAATCAAAATTTTCCGAAATAAGGTTTCGATACCTCAATCATCAGTCTCATGAATGTGTTGGGTAGATTTCTCATTACAAATATAATAATCAACCACTCATACAATTCTTTCTTTTGTCTTGAAAGTTTTTTTTTTTCCATTTGTTGTCTTCACAAATCCTTATCTAACCATATCCATTTTTCATATCAATCTTTGAAAAATACATGTTACCACTCAAAAAATTCCTTAGATCTCCATATGAGGTAAAGGAAACCTAAACTTCCTAATTGTTTTGTTTATGGCTCTGGATTCCATGCACATCATCCATTCATCTCCTTTTTTTGATGCAAGTAGAAAAAGTACTACACATGGGCATAAACTCTCTATGATCAATGTTGATATGTATAGTAACTCTTGAACTTGTCAATTAATCTCCTCTCTTTCAATAGGAATCAATCTTTGAGGAGATTTGTCTTCACAATAAATGCATTAATTTGAACAAAACAATAAGTGCATTAATTTGAACAAACATTTCACACACACAATTTGTTATGAAAATTAAACCTTTATTTCTAGAAAATTTTGTGCATGATCTCTAAACATGGCATGGATTTGGAGTAGTACTAGGGTGTTTTTTAAGAATTCAAATAGTATACATATGTATAGTATTCTAGGTGACTATTTCATTCTGAAAAAATCATACATATAGATATGTAGGCGAATATTCAATAAAAACATACAATTTGCTATCAAAACTTGTAAATTTTGACGAATATAAGC
Source organism: Picea sitchensis (assembly GCA_010110895.2). Classification (NCBI taxonomy): domain Eukaryota; kingdom Viridiplantae; phylum Streptophyta; class Pinopsida; order Pinales; family Pinaceae; genus Picea; species Picea sitchensis. The sequence goes on along the minus strand of SNQJ01S0156395.1, from coordinate 10,176 downwards.
AATTTAATCATATTCTATGTAAAAAATAGATGAATTTAGAATGAGAAAATGGCCAATTGGTGAATATTTGTTTTTTAGAAAATGGCCAGAAATAGCCAATTGGAGAAATTGTGCCCCTATAAAATACCCATGTAGCACCGAAACTCACCCTTTTATGAAATTTGGTGAGAATGTATGGGAATGTTTCCTATACAATATATTGAAATTTTAGACCTTAATTCCAAAGTATGGGAACACATTGATCAAAATACTATGCCTCCGTTAGCACAAAAGAAAACTAGAAAGTATTGTGTATAGTTTTGGACAATTGTATGGCATCAATTTTTTTTTTCTAAAAAATGGAAAGTATGTATAAAAATGTGTCCTTGACATCCTATACAAATTTCATACCTTGATTCTAAAATATGAGTGTGCGCTGATCAAAATACTAATCCATTGTCTATACAAAAAAAATTCTCTGTACTAGTTTTGGAATTGGGCATGGGGGCTGAACTCCATATCTGCTTCTAGAATTTGGGGCGAAGGTACAATATGATATTTTCTACAACATATCCAAAATTCAACATCTAATTCCAAGAGATGAGTGTGTGTTGATGAAAATTTCAAACCACCATTTCTATTGAATAATTGGAAAACTTGAAATAAAACAGAGAATTGAAAGAAAATATGTTTTTGGTATGCAGGATTTCCAAATCCCCAAATATTCTTCTACATTAGTGCGCACATGCCACTAAAATTTCAAATAATTTTTGATAAAAACTTGCCAATCCAGGGAAACTTCTTTCCGTGAACATGCTTTTAGGAACTAAGCTTTAGATAATCACTTTCACCTTCTCTAAATTCATATTCAAACCATTTTGGAAAATCACAACCCAAAGTAAACCAACTCTTCTCATATGAAAAAATGCTTCTTGAGATTAATCAACAACTTCTCTTTTTTGTAATCACTCAAAGACTTGTCTCACACGCCTGATATATTCTTCTTTCGTCATGTTAAAAATCAAAATATCATTAAGATAAACAATCAAAAAAATTTGAAATAAGGTTTCCATACCGCAATCATCAGTCTCATGAATGTGTTGGGTAGATTTCTCATTACAAATAGAGTAATCAACCACTCATACATTCTTCTCTCTCTAAGATTATAATGTAACTTTCTCAACAAATTCAAATCAAAATTAGAGGGAAAAAATTTACCTTTTAATTTCCCTAGCCATTGATCCCATCTTTGAATTTTATTCTTCATGTTTCATTGTCTTCACAATTGTAAATATCCCACCATAATAAGGTAAGACCTATTAATTTCATGCAGATAAATCTGATTCTTCTAGAATCTTCGATTAGTTCAAGTTCAAATTATATAAGAAAATAAAATAAAAAAATTTCTAATAAAAATCTGACTCTTCTAGAATCTTCGATTAGTTTAAGTTCAAATTATATAAGAAAATAAAATAAAAAATTCTCTAATCTAATTTGTTAGCTCTTTTGGATTTAGTTTTCTAGTATATGAAACAATGTTAAATTTCGGTCTTTCTCCCAAATTTTTAATTACTTGAATTACTCTTTCCTTTAGTGCAAATGAGAGCCTAAGGTCTAGTTGTGAAATCTCTTCTTCCCTCTCTTCGTTACTATCATCATTTAGTTTTATAAACATTCCTCTTCCTTCCACAATCTCCATGGACTCCACTCTTGTTGTCAATGTAAGATGGACTCCGCTTTTGCTCTTCATGGTCTTACATGTCCTCTTTTGAGAAAAATTATCATCTCCTAAATCTACAGGATGTATGGAGTACTAATGAAGTGGAAGTCAACTCGGGAAACAAAGTATAAATCGGCTCCTCCGCTTATCCTTTTGATGGAGGAGAGGGACAGAAAACAAAAGTGAAGACACATCTGATTCTCATATCAGAGCCAGGTTTCGATCCTGGGACCTGTGGGTTATGGGCCCACCACGCTTCCGCTGCGCCACTCTGATGGAAGATATTAAAATGTTTATATGCACGTTTGAAATACATGATTAACAACAATGGAAAAGTATCCACCTACTTATTTCTGTTAGCTATTCCCGGATAGTTATAAAACATCTCCGTTGTCGTCTAGTCCGGTTAGGATACCTGGTTTTCACCCAGGCGACCCGGGTTCAAATCCCGGCAACGGAATTAGGCATTTTGTTTACAAGTTTAGAGGAATGAGAATCACCGGTTTTCTTGGTTCAAATCTCCGCAACCGAATGAGGGATTTTGTTTACAAGTTTGGAGGAATGGGAATCATGAGGTTTCCGAGCAACGGAATGAGGGGTTATTATTTTTCAAATTTGGATGGATGGGAATCATCGGTTTTTCTTTTACAGATTTGGATTTTCCAGCTCACTACAGTGACAATGTGTTATGTGAGAGGAAATTTCATTATGCAACATTGTGTAAGTGACTTGGAGAAATGGTAGTAGAATTCTAAGTACAGTAGAAACTATTACCTTACCATTCCCAAACACCATTTGAAAAATAAAGAAATCATCCAAGAAGCAAAATTATAAACAATGCCTATGAATTTAAAATGTATGTGGATTCATTCATTATTTTCCAACTTCTCTTTTGATGGGAAGATGATCATGTTGATTGGTTTGACTAGGAACATATGCTACAATTTCATGAGCACAAAAGGATAGGCATGAAAGCATCAGGAAATATGCTAGCTTGATTATGATGGAGAGTAAAGATAAATAAGAAAACAAATCCAACTTCTAATATTGTAGAACAATTATATCATAAGAATTGATAAAGTTAAGTGTTAGGGCACTGAATGGCTAGGGTAAGCACTGCTCATGGGGACCTGGTCTTTTCCTCCCATATTCTCAGGAACAATCATGTGTGAGTGGTAAATAATTGTGGTTAGGGATATTCAATTTTAAAACCGGTCATGAGATTAACGCTAAGGGTATAATTGGAGCATGAATGTGTGTAGAGAGATTATGATCCATTCCCATTTCTACTCAAAATGATGTTAAACCACAACAAGGACTAGTCAGGAATGCATGAAGAAGAAATGTTGAAGGAAAGGAAAATGCTAATTGTCATAGAAAATGGAGCAATTTAAATATAGGGAAAAAAGGACTTCCTTAGACTGACATTGAAATTGTAACTAAAAAGGCATTACTTGGCTTCCCCAAGACAATCGACAATGGATAATTGGAGCATTCTTTGAAGTGGGGGAAACTATCCTTCCTTTGACTATTTGTGATAGGTGGTTGGGTGCTTGATTGCGCGATAGTGAAAGTGGAAGGATAAATATTCTGTCACTAGTACTTATGGGGTCAATATTCGACAAAATATCACGACGATAAGGATAAAATTGATCGTATAATTGAAAATTACTACATACTAATTAAAATTTTGATCATTTTTCTGGGCTCCTTGAGGTTCATTGTAAGTACAACGATTTTATTACGTCGTCAATATTACAAAGAACGTTTGTCGAAAGTAAAAAATAATTGTTTGAAAGCGTTTAATGGTCATTTACTTGGTCAACTTTGACATGGTCAAAGTTCGTTAGAAGTTTGACGATGGTGAGAGATTTTGAAAATTTTGTTGTAGGTGCGACGTGGACGTTCATGCACTACAAGGGGCACATCCACTACCATAACAAAAAGCATTAAAAGAACATGGTTAATTATTATTCATAGTAGTGTTTCATTAGTACGAATATCATTACTATCTTTTTTACCTAGAGGAGTAGTAGACACCATTAGTTGGATTGTCGTCGGTTCCTCTCCTCTCCGAGCACCCTCATCTACATGCTCTGCCATTGAAACAAGAAATGTTATAAGTACACCACCTTAGGAACATATTTATAATCGTCATATTATACATTTTATTTTAAAGGCACGCATATGGTGATGGGTTTGTGAACCACTAGTATCATAGGGTTGGTGTCCACCATCGTCAAATGAACCAGTGTTGCTTGCATGCTTAAGCCATATAGAGACATAATTAATTGATGGGTAAAATCAATTTTCAATATATTGGAGAAGTAATCAACAACTACAATCTTGTCATTTTATTTACCAACTCATTCAAAGGGTCTCTTTGTGTCTGTGATCCCTTCCTTTGTTGATTTTCCACCACAACTTGAAAGCCAAACTTTAAGTTGAGCATCAAGTCTTCTTTTTTGGTGGCATTGTTGAAGGTATCCCCCTACATCCCATGACATAAGATATGGATTTTTTCTTACTGGTTGCAATTAGATAAAATTTGCATGATGATATGTATAATATGAATAAAGTATTTGTTACTTACAATTCTAGCTTTTAATCTCAAGTAACCACCTTGACCAAGTTTGTGATGACCATGTTTATCTAGTCTTGCCTTTGATTCTTTTGATGTGTCTGGGAGCCTACGATAAGTTTCAAGTACGTTATAAGATATCACGTTTTTTCTGTAGAACTAAACTAAATTCAACATATTCAATTCAAAATATCATATATTACCTTTCAGGGCTAGGTGGTGCCTTCCCTTCGCTTCTCAATGTTGCACTCTCCTTTGCATCCTCATGTATATTCTTCCATTCCCTCATGTATATTCTTCCATTCCCTCTCAGGAATGGCTAGAGGACGATCATACTTAGGGTTATTTTTCAATTGAACCCTTTATTGATCTTTAACATATTTCAAATATGTACCGGCCCTCGAGGTGATTTCAAACTTGTTGAATATAACACCAAATAGGTCGACCATATGGTCTATAAGATTCATTTTCAAATATTTATTCTTGGCATTCCATCGTGTGCAAATGGTGTGCCCAAAGATCTTTATAGCCTTGTCATGCAAGGTCTTGTAAAAAATATTGTTTCTTGAAAAACGATATGATAATTATACTAAAATAATATGAAAGATGTAGGTTTCAATCAAATGGTAGGAATTAACTATTTAACATATTGTCATTATAACTTGATAGAGTTTTCCCGAGCTTTGAACATGTGTTTCCCTAGGATAACAATGCTCTGGCTCCGCAAAACCAATATCCTCATGAGATTCACCCTGTAGACCCTCATGAGCACAATCTAGCGTGTGCGGTAGGGGTGTCTCATAAGCCTCCAGAGTTTCAGTCCTTTGAGCCACAGATGGAGAGGCAAATAACCTCTCAAGTATGTGTCTCATGATAGGATGTTGTGGGGTTTGTGCATCACTGCCACCAACAACATCTCCATGACCGGGTTGTCCCGTCGGATTAAAAATTGTCTATATAAAGAAAATGTTAGAGTATTGCTCATATAACGGTAACAGACAAAAATTTCATAAATCAATATATGTATGAAATAAGATATTTCTTTTAATTGTGCTTACCCCATATTGGTCTATATCTTGTTTTAAAATTTTCATCTTTTTTTTTCCCTCCTCTGTAAGTGGCCAAGACCTAGCCAATTCAATGTATTCCTTATTTTCCTTTCTCAATACCTTTCAAATTGTTTCCATCGGGTTGATGGATTCATATATTTCATTCCATGTAACATCCCGCTCCGACGGTTTGCTCGTCTACATCAACAAATAAACATGTTAATTCAATTTTTGTAAGCAAGAATTGATATGAAAATCACTCTTATACCTGCTTCGAGCTAGCCGGTGCTTTCCCATGATCACCCTGCCACATTATAAGATGAGTAACAATTTATAATGTTAGAAAATAATCTAAGAAGCATGAGCTATTAAAATGTATGTTAAATATATAAAAAGGAAAATATTAATTACAAGTTTGGTATATTGGTAGAACATGTTTACCCCCATAATAGCAGTGCTTCCATCGATTCGATTCAAATCATAATTGATCAACAAATCTTCCCTGCAACTATTGTTTTCACTGCACATATGAATATTCAATTGCCTTCATGCCCCTGAAATATACAATTCAGTTTCTTTCTTGTTGTCCCGGGTCTTGTATTATTAATAATCCTTGCAATATTTTTCGACGCCTTTGGCCTTCCATCAATATACATTGTCGCTCCTTTATTGTGATCGTTGTCTTTTAGTTGTATGAAATTTGCAATGACTGCATATCTACACATACTTGGAATATATTGTGTTAGTAACATTACTCGTCCGGAGCGCAAGAACGATCAGGATTCATCCAAAGGGACAGATCAACGGTTGGCGGGAAATCGCGGTTAGCGAAGTTGCTCTGAGGTTAGCGTAATGGATAGCGCCCATATTTTGTGCAGGAATGGATGGCAGTCGTTCATCCCAAAGGACACATGGCACGAGATCTGGTCCCGTTGGCTTTTCGGCAGTCGTGAGTTCAAAGGGTGAAGGTTTTATGTTGTTGTACATCTCGAAACCCTGAACCCCGAAGTACCGATAGCGCCCAAAGTTGGGCCCACAGTATCAAGGGGCAGTCTCAGCCATCCATCTGAAACGAACACCTGGCGCGTGATTAGGCTCCCCACCTTTTCTCCCATCGCGGTTTTGAAGCGCAAGGAGCAACTCCCTCGTACCCCCGATGCACGAAGTAAAGAGAACGTCCAGGACCTGGGGCCCACAACAACGTCGGGTGAGTTTAATACCGTCAGATTTGAAGGACGCGTGGCACTCAATTGAGTCGTCTCGGCGTTTTTCCCATCGCAACTATGACAAGCAAGGATCAGCTCCTTCCCATTCGCGAATGCCGAACGCGCCTATAGGAATAAAAGCAGGGTCGTGGTCCGTGGTCACTTGGGAAAGAAAAGAACTAAGCAAAAGGGGCCAAAAGCGTGAAATCCAGTCGTCGAAAGGATCATCGCGATTTCCAGGTGTCATCGGATACGATTTCGCTCCTGGTTTCCGCCTGGAGTAAATGAAGGCAAGAATGGGTGGTTGAAACCTCCTTTCATTCATTGAGTGTGAGGTATGGAGGGTCTGGCAGGCGGTCTGCTCGAAGGAGTTCTTTGTAGTGATTTTTCCAAAGAAGCCATGCCGAAGTCCTCGACTAGACAGAGAAGTCCGCACACGCCATTTTGGCATTTAATGTTTCAGCTACCTCCCATGCAAAATCCATGCGAAGTTAAGGAGATGTCTGATGCAGGACTTCCGCCCGAAGATTGATGGAAGAGATGCTACGCCTTGGAGGGAGAGCGCGCCTCTGTTGGGCAAATCTGCCCAAGTATATGTACTCAGTTTTGGCATTTTTGAAGGTATCGATGGTTGAGCAAAGCTCCCGATTGTAAAGTTTTGATGAAGCACTGGTCTCTCTAGTTAATGTATAAGGCATTTGAGATTTTTTACTTTATGGATGTCAGCTTCTCTTCCATCTCTTTGTTTACTGTGTTAGAACAACTCAGAATTGGAGGATCCAGTCGAGTTGCAACTGTTATAGGATGATGTAGGTTGGATCACTGTGACAGTTACATTGTTTCTAATAAGTTCCTGTGATTTTCTTAACGCTGAACGACTTGGAATTGGAGGATCCAGTCGAGTTGCAGCTGTTATAGGATGATGTAGGTTGGATCATTGTGACAGTTACATTGTTTCTAATCGGTTCCTGTGATTTTCTTAACGCTGAACGACTTGGAATTGGAGGATCCAGTCGAGTCAACCCTCAACTCCTTGAAGCTCCGGACCAAGAGGATCTTGGCTTCTGAGTTTTTCATCCTCAAGCTTCCGAAGGCCTGTTGCCCGAGGCAGTCTTGTCCACCCTTCTCATAAGTCTTCCATCTACCACCCCTTTAATCATTTACTGACAAAAGTTGGATCAAGACCTCCCTTGCTTTCTACATACCAGGCTCGGTTTCTTGAATTAAAGCTATATCTTCTTGGGTATTTACCCATTTGATCACCCCATTAAACAAACCATGACATAAAACTGATGGGCGTCGAGCTCTACTCCTGCAAGCAATCCAGGAGTGACTTCCGATGCTAACATTTCTGGCGCCGTTGCCGGGGACGATGTTGAAAATTTTCCCTGGATTTGAATGACATTGAGCCTCTGATTCTGAAGGTGCATCAAGTATCAGAGACTTTAGAGATTGCTACTGTGCACCTGGCGAATCCATTGTGACGACTCCACTGTGGCGAACCTGTCATATTAATTGTGGCTTTTAGAGGTAGACACACGCGGTCTCATCCACAACTGCCTCTAGCTACACCTGAAACTGATCCAGAGGTGGTTCTCAGGAAAGGAAAGGCCCCTAAAGAAGAATCTTCCGCCACCGAACCAGGTAATCCGCCATCTCCTTCTGTAAGAACTCCATTTTCTCCTCCTCAGTTTCTTAATAGACCCCTTTCTGAGGTTTCTCGTTTCCTGAACTTCGGGAGTGTTCCTGTTGAGTTTTCCCCTCCTAGTATGGGATTGGAGAGAGAAATCCTTGTCACTCCCCTCTCCTCTGAAGCTGTACCTTGGCGTAGACCCAAGACTACAGAATATTTCCCCACTCCTATCTCTACTACTCCTCCTCTTGTTACTGTTACTACTCCTATGCAAAGAGGAGCATATGCTGACTTGAGCTCATTAGCATTCTCCTTAAATCCCCTCTTGTTTCCCACTCCACTTCGAGACTCATTCCCAGTAGCCCCCTCGCGAACTCCTTCTCCTCCAAGTTATCCTCCACATAATATTCCTATGGCTGGTGCTAATCTCCCTCTAAATAGAATGGACGCCATAGTCATTGCCAGATATGCTCCCTTAATTCTACCCCATCCTATGAATCCTCTCCCTGCTGGAGATTACTTGAAATACATGCCCAAGTTCACTAAAGAAGGGGACGTAACTGTGGAGGAGCACCTGGCTGCTTTCTACAGTTATGCAGACAACCTGAACATTGAAAATGAAGATGTCTAGATGTGAGTCTTCGTCCAGAGCCTGGATGGTGAGGTGAGGAAATGGTTTAGAGGATTGGCCCCTGGATCTATTGCTGGGATCGAAGCCCTGGATAGTGCTTTCCTGAGGCAGTGGGGCGATAGGAAGGATTTCATGTATTACATGACAGAGTTCGGGTCTTTGAAGAATATGGAAGGAGAGTCTGTCTCTGACTTCTCCAAAAGATTCAATAAGATGTATAATAAAATTCCTGCCAAAATAAAACCCTTAGAAGCCTCAGCCAATATTTCTTATGCTAGTGCGTTTGGCCTCGATTTCTGTCTGTTATTGAGAGAAAGAAGAACCACCTCCTTAGCTCAAATGCAATATGCATCCATAGAGGTGGAATCCAATGTATTAGCAGCTGATAGACTTAGGAACAAGGCCGACGCAGACAGAAGAAAGGGAAGATCTGAAGCCTCAACTTCTGGCCCGATGGTGCCCCACCCTCAAGTGGATGAGCTGACCAAGATGGTGAAGTCTCTATCTGCAGAGATGGAGAGAATGAAGGTGGAAGGGAGACAAGCATACAAGGGCCCTCAGAGCGCTGAAAACAAAGGAGGTTTCAGGAGGCCAAACAATATTGCTCCCCCGACTATGTAAAGAGAAAGGGGAAGAGACAGAGAAGACCATAAAATTCAGGCCCCTTTTCAAAACAATTTTGTGGCCGAGGGGGAAGAAGGGGAAACAGATGAGCCTGATCATGAAATCCATTTATTTGGAGACACTCCTCCTTTTCCTCATCTCACTCAATCAACATACGAGGAGTCTCTCATGGACAGTCAGCTAAATGAACTGAGCAAGGGAGACAAGGCTAGTGGCAACCAAGGCAGATATGATTTGAGGTCTAAGAAAAAGACAGTAGCACCTGAGGTTCCTGAGCGGTCCACTAGAACAGAGAAGCCTGCTAATGAAACAACAAACATTCATAGAGGTAAGAAGACCCAACCCCTCTCTCCCATTATCCATAGTCATTTTCCCGAAATAAGAGAAATCCCAAAGCTCTCATCTTCTTTTAATTTCAGGCATGAAATTCAAAAAATCAGAATCCATGTTCCCTTGACAGAATTGATTAAACATGAAGGGTTCAAGAAACGTTTCTCTGAGCTTTTACAGTCTGAGGTCTCAAGCCTTCCCACAGACTCCATAAATTTGCAAGATGAAAAGCCTGCAGTTATTCTAGGTCCTATGATAGAAGACATGAATGACTCATCCCCTCCCTTCTCCACTTCCTTGAACATACATGAAAAGGTACTGCACAACTGCTTGATGGATTCAGGGGCTTCTCACAAACTCATGCCCAAAACTGTCATGGAAGAGTTAGGGCTAGAAGTCACCCAATCCTATCATGAACTCTATT
>SNQJ01S0156394.1:0-22305 GCA_010110895.2 Picea sitchensis | reverse complement strand
GATTGCATCGATGGGGGATATGTTGTCACGCACCTACATAACTTGTATTTTTTTATTATTTTTTATTGAAATATTTTATTTATGGCCCACATTGAATTTTTTTGTTATTAATATTTTTTTAAATGCTACTTTGTCAACTCCATATTAATCATTGAAGTAGAAAGCACCCATGGATGGAATAATATTTTTTTTTACTTTCAAGTACTTTATACCTCTCTCATTGAAATATTTTATTTATGATTGACATACTTAATCAATCTTGGAGCATAGGAATCCACCTATCCTTTGAAACACTCTATTTTAAGATCTCTATATGTTCAATTTGGAAGCCTACCATCCTTTAAAAGTAATAAAATCTAATTTAACCAATGAAGGCTTATACATTTCCAAGAATACATTATAAACAACAAATAAAACCCATTGCGGTCAATTTTTGGATTGTTGTGATAGTGTTACTACAAGCTTTTGACTTTTTCTTTGTCTTTTTTTTTCCTTTTTTTGCTTTATATTATACAAAGAAGGTTCACTTGTACAAGTGACAATATTACATCATGAAAAATCAAGTTTATACTTGTATCCATGTAAATCCACAAGTTTTCAAAAGATGAGCAACTTATCGCAAACATATTGGAAAAAAAAACTACCACATTATTTAGGTCCAACTATAGGGTCGTGACCACTTTTACAACCATAAAAAATTACAAATTATTTAACATGTTTTAACTATCACAACACTAGAACATGAACATGCTTCTGTCAAGCAATAATCTTATCTAGAACTAGTAGGGATGCTTACTCTTTGTCGAGTTTGTGAACATCCCCCCTCACTTGGAAAATCCTCAACACACATTGACTATCGACACTGGGTAGCTTCAACAGGTGGAGCTTCATCCTCACTAGATAATATGTCTTTGATGTTAGCTACAACCACCATAATTTGATGAATATTGTAGCTATCAATTCCTTGGTTCACATTTAGGTTGTTGTTCCTTATGATGGCCTCCAGTTTTATTATTTTGTTTTCGTGGCATCTGCATTGTCCTTAGCCAACTTCCCCATAATTTATGACTTAACTTCAACAATTTGGAGAGTCGTAAAGGCCTTAGGCCATTTTTCTCTATGCCACTCCAGACCACTACCCACTTCGTCTCTCCACTCACCAACCATTTTCTCCATAGCTTTTAACCTTGGTTCGCCTTCTCTCAACACTATTTGATTTTAATCTTAGAATCTTCTTTAGAGTGACATAATGTGGTTATATGAAACCAATTCGTAAAATGCATGAATGAAAAAATCCATCCCTTCATTGCAAATGTTTTTAGACAAAAATGTGGCAAAGAAACCTTGGTTTGTAGATTTTGGGGTGAGAATGCGGCCAAGAAACCCTCATTCATAGATTTTGGGGGGCTTCCCATGGTACCTAAGGCATAATTTGTATCACACTTTCAGTACCCCTAAAGGGTGCCCCGTGTGCGTGTGGGTTACTTGCACTAGGAAGGGTTGTTACGTGGAGGTCAAGGTAACTTCTTCTCACTCCTTTTTTCATTGGTCTCAAGACTTAATCAACCCGCTCCAATTTTTGGAAGGTCCCTTTTCCACGTTTCCGTTACTTTGGACTCAAGACCTAATCCACCCGGGTTGAATTTTTGGAGAAGTAGTTTGTTTGTGTTGTTTCTCTTAGAAATTTCTAGTGGAGTGTTGCTTTGTGTAGTTGGACTAGGTTATGGCTCTACCGTTTATTTAAAATCATTGATTCAAGGTGGCTAATCAATCGCTCTCCTACTCCTAAAGGACCCCTAGTGTTTCATTTTAAAGCATGTAGCCACCTCCTAGAAGGCGTGGGATTTATACCACTGGTTTGTTAGAGCTAGCATGAGAGAATCTTTTAGATGTGAACAATATCGTGAGGGACAATCCTGTGCATAAGAACGACATGGTTAAATTTCTTGAGGGTACCAACAAAGGGACCCTTTCCCAAGGGGATTCTTGTGTTTTTCCTTTCTTTGGAAAACATTGGTGCCCCCTTAATAGCCACTTTAAACATGTTTGGGTTGAATGTATGACTACTAGTTTGGTTGTGGACCACTCTGAATGTCTTGAATGCTCCTTATTCTCCTTAGATAAGAACCTTATTTCATGAGTGATTTATCCCCCCTCCTCTCCTAGGGGTTACGTGACCTCCGGGTCAAGGATATTCAATTTTTTTAGCCGAATCGGCTCTTCAGGCCTCTGCTGGACCCACAAAACCTTATCCACAAGCCTCTAATTCCTTCCTCGTGCTTGAAAAAATGAACGAGGATCCTTGGGATACCACAGAATCCCCTGAGGAACCTTGTGCCAAGATATGGGAAAAATGTGTTTACACCCGATGATTTTAGGCCTTCTTAATCCACCTGGTGCAGTTTCGTGTTGACCTGAACCCCTCAGGTGCTTTCTCTAGATTTTCGTGCTTTAAATCTCATATCTTAGGCTTTATCCCCTTTTCTCCGGTAGCAACAGCATGTGACCACATAATATGACTAGGTGCCTACTAAAAGGGCGCTTCGAAGCTCCAGGGTCTGGGCATTTTCACTTTATGCTATGGCCAATTCTTCCGAAGTGACTATTTTTCGAAACCATAGAAACAGGATCAACGGTCCTCATTTATTGCTAAGATCGACGGCTCAGTATCTCTCTTTGGAATTCAGGCTTCGGTCGAATCCACATGCACACTCCACAAATCCTCTGAAGTGATGTTCCCACGGAGTGAACCTATGTCCTCCATGGGTCCCCTCGCAGAATAATGGTTCTTGATGACTTCGAATTTCGGGACTTACAACCTTTGGGATTTCACTCTTCGGGTTCTCCCAAAGCTTCCTATCACCAAAGTGATGGATCTGACACCATTTGTCCACACAATCTAATGGTTGGGATTAACTTCCCCCGATCTGATGACAAGTGTCCTCCTCATATAGAAGGCCACGATCTTCTTTTCTAGTTCGGCATTCGGGATTTTTGGCTACTCCACCTTTCCTTTCCTCTAAAGGAATATTCCTCCAAAGTCCGTGGATATCTGACATGTACCCTTCCAGATCCCATGGTATGGATTCACTTTTCCCTTCACAACTTCGCAAAGTTTTCTCTTTGCTCCACACCAATCTCTCCAAATTTATTCCTCTCGAACCTTCTGATCTTCCGCCACCTGTCTCTCCGAATGATGGACAGTCTCAATCCACTTCGATACTCTGGGACTATGGATATCCCTCTATCCTATGCACTTTAAAAGAAAGGAGTTAAATTCTTGTGCACTTACCTGGATCCAACGATTGTTGGTCCTTCACACCCAGATCCGACGGCTAGGATATATTCTCCTTCTCTACACACTCCTTTTGGTGTCTGTACGTGGAATTTAATGGTCCAGATATTCTCCTTTGCAGCTGATATGATAGCTGCTATGGCTTCTCCACTTGATATTTGGATTTCTCCAAAGTTTGGGAGAATTTATAAGTTCGACCTCCTGTTCTTTCGAACTTGAAGCAAGTTCATCTCCGACGCACACCTTGCACTCGACTGAGTCTTCAGGTGGCTACATACTTTCAACACTTTGTCTAAGTTTTGGCTTGTTTAAATCCTTGCACATGTCTTCTCCTGAATCCTAAGCTCTTTCAATTTCACTGATGCACTCCTTGCGTCCGCTCAATTCACACTCGCAGAGCCCCTTTCCCTAGAGTTTTCATCAACTCGGGTTCCTTCAACTTCTTCCAACACTTCAGAGTGTCTTGGTTTTGTGCACTCCTTGCACTTGTTCGAAGCACTCCTTGCTAAGCCCTTCCTTTAGAGTGTTCAACAACTCTAAAGTATCTCTCCTGTCTATTTACCAGAGTTTTCAGTAACTCTGGGGTGTCTTCTCCTTGACACTTCTCTTCTCTCTGAACTCGAAATAGAGTTCACTTGTGCACAATTGCACCTGCTCAATGCCCTCCTGGCAGAGCTCTCAGAGTCTTCTGCAACTCTAGTTGTGCTCTCTCTTGCACAGCCTTTCCCCTCCAAGGTGTTCAGTAACCTTGAGGATCCACTCTGAGTATGTGAACTGTTTTGGTGTGCCCTCCTGGAACCTTCTCCTCTGAACTTGAAGCCAATTTTAGATATGCACTCCTTGCATTGGCTCACAGAGTTTCCAAGACTCTGTCATGCACTCCTTGCACTAGCCTAAAGAACCCATAAATAATCCAACAAACTCAAAGATAGAGAATTCTATCTTTATCCCTACATACGAAACCTAACACATGCATCTACAACATATATTCATAACACATAGATAACATTCATAAACATTCGCCACATAGAAATTGATAAACCATGAAATATGTTATTTTGTATTAATATCAGAATGCTAATTACATTGTGTGAGCTCGGACTGCAACTAAGTTTCGTCTCTCTCCTCTCAGCTTACAATGCTTTTCTTTCTCTTTTCAGCAGCTCTCGACAATTTTCAACAACCTCTACTGGGCATATAATACAAATCTTTATACAAGAGGGGCTCATCGAGCCTTTCCCTCCATCTACTCTAGTGGTGTCTAATCACCATTTACAGTGCTTATCTACTGAGGCAAATTACATTGAATGAACATTTAATTTCTCATATCTGAGGCGATGCTCACGATATGTCCAACTTAAGCCTAATAAAGGTGACTTAAACTACTGTCTGTACAAAGGCATCAACTAGTCTCTTCCAACCTTACAACACTTAATTTCTTTTAATCACATTGAATTTTTAAATTTCAAGGGAAAAATGAGAGGGATGGCGCCTCTCCCCTTCTTAAATGTGTGTTGATGTGTTGAATAGATGGTTCTTTTCTGAGGTGGATCAATTCTCCTGAATCAATGGGCATCGAATTGATGTTGATCCTTTACCTTCTTCATCAACTAATTCTACTCCTCCTCCTTCTACCTCCTTTGGTGAAAGTCTAGCTACTAGTAACCACAATTCTAAAAGGAATAGGAAGAGAAAGAATAAGAAGAAGAAGTCCCCAACCTATGTGAGTCATGTTGGTGATAGGTCACCAACCTCTGCTAGTCATGTTAGAAATATGCAACCAGCCATTGCAAGTCATGTTGGGGGCATGCAACCAACTACTGCAAGTCATGTTGGGGGAATAGGTCCAATCACTACAAGTCATACTTAATATATGTCACCAAACTTTTCAATTCATGTTGGAGACAAGTCACCAACCTCTGCAAGTCATGTTGGAGATATGAAACCAACCTTTTCTAGTCATGTTGGGGGCACAAGTCCAGTCACTACTAGTCATACTAGTAACAGGTCACCAACCCCAGCGAGTCATGTTGGAGATAATCCACTAACCTCTGCAATTCATACTTGGGGAAATAAATCAGCATCTGCAAGTCATTTTGGGAGAGAGAGTCCAGTCACTACAAGTCATATTGGAGATAGGATACCAACTTCTTCTAGTCATGTTCGAAGAAAGAAACCAACCACTGCAAGTCATGCTGGGGGCACAAAGCTAGTCACTACAAGTCATACTAGCGAAATACAACCAACCACTCTAAGTCATACTGGAAACCACCCACTAGCCAATGCAAGTCATGCTGGGGGCATTGATATTGTTTTGAAACCTAGATGAATATGATGTAAGCCTAAGTTTCCATGTAATATTTGCAAGGAACATCACCGTATTCATGTATTCCCTGCTATCCATGAGGTTCTAAGAGTGTGGTCCTTGTCTAAAGTCCCTTCTAGTCTTGAGTCATCTTCGATTTCCCAAAAGCCTACTCAACTAGTGGTTGAGGAAGTGGTCACACCGATAAAATCTTCAGCTGATTCCAGTCTTCTTTCAAGGGGTGATGTTTCTCTTGACCATGTTGTTTCACAACCTATTCAACAAGTGGTTGAGTAAGTGGTCACACTGATGCAAGTTTTGGTCGATCCCACTCTTCTTTTGGAGAGTGATGAATCTACCAAATTGGTCGCATCGATGCATCTTCATTCGATCCCACTCTTCTTATGGGGACTTATGTGTCTATCGACCATGTCTTTAACATTTTCATTTCAGTACCTTCTGAACAAGGGGACTTTCTACTCACTTTGAGCATGCTCCCTTCAAATTCAAGGATGGTTTCTTTTGATTGGAGTAATATTTTTGAGCCTCTCCTTCCTTCTTTTGAACCTTTCCAAATAAGGGTTGAAGTTTATTCAAGAAGCATTTACCAACGTATTTTATATGAAGGAGCCTCCGCAATAATTTTTTCCTCTTGGGATTGACAAGTGTTGGGTTCTCCCAAGATTATGTCAACTACCAGTGAGTTGTTGGCTTTCAAAAGAAGACCTAATGAATATTTTTGGATTATTCCTCAATTTCCTATCATTGTAGGTGGGAAAATTGTCCTAGTCGATATGTTAGTGGTGTAAGGCCCTTTGAATTTCAATATGATTCTTAGGTGTGATTATTTATATGTTATGAACGTTGTGGTGTGTATGCTCTTCCATGTGATGCATTTTCCTCACAACGGAAGAATTCTCACTATTGATTAGATTTCATCTAATAATCACCATCCTAATTTAAATTTAGATCAGGTTACCCCTTGGTATGTTCCTAGTATTCAATTTGACTCTCCCCCATCATGGGTGAATTATGTGGAATCATATCCTCGGTGTTCAATTGCTTCTAGGAAGGATCCTTTACAGAATTTTTTTCCTTCTCGTGACAAGGTCTCGACAATTGATTAGGTTTTTTATCCAATGGGGGCGTGACAACCCTTGCTTTCCCTTATTGGCCTGAACAATCTTGAGTTTCCTCTTAAGTCTGATATTATTGTTTGTGAGACCTCAATCCCTAGTATTTGTGAGTCCTCAAGTCAAATTTTACATCATTTCTTGGATGTTGAATTTCCTTCGAATGAGGCTATCCTTGAAGCCATGATTTCAAATGGTAGACTGTGGGAAGATATGCATCACAAATTGTTCTTTCTTCCCGAACTAGAAACTTTACAGATTGATTACCAAATAAACCCTTGGCCTCAGCCTAACATTGGGCTCTACACGAAGAAGTAATATTCATAAGTTGCAAGGTTGTGAAGTCCTTTATACGATATTTTACTTTCACCCATCCACTGGGGAGGACTACTACCATAACTTCACTATTAGTCATCCCACATGAACTAGAGAAGCTAATATGCTAGCCTGGGCAAGACTAGACTCCGTTTCCATGATCCACGCAGGATCATGACACAAACCTCAAGAGCCAAATAACCATTCCACATGGTCAAGTTTTGTGTTCCAGGCTACTCAATCCTTGGCCAAAGGAGAGTATATGATCGTTGCCCCTTGGAGAAACATCCACACTCCTCTCTACGAGGGTGGTCACACCTTTCTCTATGAGGGTATTCTAGCATGTCCCTAGAGTATCCAAAAATCAACACTTGGACAGAGGCCATTCTTGGCAAATTTCTCATTCCCTTTCTCTACGAAGGTCTCTTCCTTCTCTACGAAGGTCTCTTCTCTATGAAGGTCTACCTGTGGGATTGCTCATTCCTTCCTTATGAAGTTCTCTTACCTTTTCTACGAAGTTCTAGCTATGGGATCTCGAAAAAATCTCTTGTGGTCCAAAATCTTTCCATGGTATAATACTATGTTACCCATCTGTTGGGCACCATCCATCTACTGGATAAATTTCATCTTGATCAAAATATCTGGGCACCATCCATCTTCTTTCCTAACTGCACCAAATCATGATCCTCCATTTCAAACTCAGAGACATAGCTCCATCTTGCACAAAACTAAGAGCTTCTAATCATCATCCTTGAAGCTTTATTTTGTAATATCCTGGGTGCCTTCTTGAGTTCGAACATTTATTTATTTCTGACTTCATACTAGATCAACCTGCCCCCTCTGCATCTATAAGAACGGTACTGGAACAACCTGCAGATACTTGCATCTCATCAACTATATATAAGTATCCATATTTCTCTTCATCTTGAACATTTATGTCTTGCATCTTTAGGAGCCTCTTGCTCCTATATAAATACTAGATATTGTCTGGTCTTTACTGACTGTCACAATATCACAAGTCCTTCTCATGCTGTCTAATTTCTGCAAGTCAAGGCATAATTTATTTCTTCCGAGACCTATAAAATTACTTTCAGTATGCTTTCTGAGATATGTCACTTAGCCAATCAGTTAGTAACAATGAGCAGTAATAAAATAAAACTTTATCATGATTTATATCAGAGTAGTAGACATATTTTCTTAAGAAAAACTTTTTCAACCATGTACACATCTGAAACCCTAATCATGAATAAGACTTTTGAACTCTTTTTCACTCTAGTTATGAAATTACCAAATTTTCCCTTACTATCATAGCTAAACACATACCTTTGTCACTCTCATGAGTGATCATACTTGAAATACATATTTTATCTCTTTCTTTATCGTCTTCTTTGATAAGTCTACATAGACACTGAAATAAAATGAGGTTAATTAACATTCTCACAAAAATCTAACTTGTGATGATAAAGTATTAAAGTAAACAAGATACTAAAAATAAACATGAATACTTGTAGTTTGTTTTATGTGTGGGGGGGCTCCATGGACTCCACCATTTTCTGTCTTTCTTCAGATCAACTATCTTCAACTTAAAGTACAAATTTATCAATTTCTACTAAATCTTTCTTTGAGGGAGGAGATTCCTCTTCCTCTGCCACATGTGCTTGATGCTTTATTTTCCCTTTTCCTTAAGGAAAGTCATAGGAAAATTGTCCCAACTTTTGACAGTTGTAGCATATAATCTTTGAAACATCTTTCTTCTTATCTAGAACTCTTACGGATTTAGCTTCTAGTTATTCTTTGAATTGTGATATTCTGGATAAATATTCCTAAATTGTTTCTCCTTTCTGCATCCTTGTATTCTTGAATTGAGTTCTTAGATTCATCTTTCGATTGATGTTCCTTCCTTAATATAATTGGGTTAGGGAATCAAACATTTCTTTTGGAGTCTTCTTTGAGTCCACTTGAGGAATCAAGTGATCTTTGATAGAATCTGCAATGATTATTTTGGCCCTAACTGTGTATTTTTGGTGTTTTGCTTTAGCTGCAACATCAACAAGTTCTGGTACATTCTCTTTAATGAATATTTCTAGGACATTCTCTTCAAGAATGAGTGCAATCCTATACTTCCAGACACGGAAGTTTTCCACACCTTCTAGCTTGTCAACAAGCTTAGTGCTTGCAGACATCTTTTACTTGGAGCTAGGAAAATGAACAAAAAATAAAAATGCTCATAATTGAATTTTGAACTTACCAAGAGGTGTGCTTGGCTAAGGCGAGTAGCCTGGTGTGATTAGATTTAAGAAAATCTAAATTTTTCCCCTTCAAACTTGACCAACGGATTTCTGGACCGGTGCTTCTGGTTTTCTAGTACTTCTAGTTTTCTGGTACTTCTGGTTTCCTGGTACATCTAGTTTTCTGGTACTGGTGAAAAATGGGGTTTCACTTTCTGGGAGTTCTATCCACTGAAAATGTGCGTTGAAGGTGCCAATGAGTTCCTTAATCTAGGGCGCACTTTTCTAGATGATCTTCGAGTTGAAATTCTTCTTTAATAACAAGCCCTAATTTTCTTGTACAACAACAATGACATTTTTCTTTTTCCTATGAAAGATGCTCTCTTCAGCTTAGCTCTAATACCATGTTAAAGTTTAAGATATTATTAGGTTTATTTTCAATTTACTAGATAACCTTAGCATAGATAGGATCACTGAGAGAAACACAATCACAATATACAGAACATTTATTCTGGGAAACCCTCATGGGGAAGAAAACCAAACAAAACTTCCTTAATATAGATAGCCAATACAATGCCAAGACAATAAACCAAACACTAGCGAATATCCTCTCCAATCAATGTTCCTCTCTCTCTTCCTTCTTTAGGAAACTGGTAACTACAGCTTCCTTCAATACTTGCACACTAGATGAGTGAGCTGAGTGAGTGAACAAATGCCTGGTTGGCTTCCTTTATTTATACAAATTGGCAATTGTTGAAAGGAGGTGTCTCTTCATTGGCAGGGCCAACTTGTCTTTTTGGGTGGTTAGAACCACTTAATTTTCCTGGGGACTGACTTCTTAATTTGCATATTACAATTAGGGTTTGACCAATCCACAAAAGGGGATTTGGTCAATTACAATTCCCGACATGATCAATCCACAAAAGGGGACTGATCTAATGAATAATAAATCAATAATAAATAGAATAATTTATCTTTTAATTTATCCACAAAAGGGGATAAGAATATTCTTTGCATTTACACAATATTTCAACAATGAATTCCAACAAATTTGTATTACCCACCATTAATCTTACTCTAATATTTGAGATCATAGGTTGTCATGAAATAGATATTAAAATTTAATAGTTGAGTTTATGAATTTGATTACAAAGAACAACAAAAACTGGATTGATTGAGATCATTGGTGGTTGGCCAATCACGTGAGGTTAGCATCACCATCAAAGAGGATAGCGGGATACCATCAACAACAAAGGAAAGCCTACTATAATGTTTACATTCAATCACCTAAAAGGATATTCCCTTCTTAGAGATGCATCAAATATTCGTGTAGGGAGGTCAATGACATTCCATCATATTTGTGTCCAAATATCAAGGTTTTCCCTTGCCCTCAAGACTATATTATATTGATGACTGTCACCTATATCCATACATGTGTCGGATTCATCAAAGGTTTTGGGAGGAAGAAGGTGCTATGATTTCACACCAAGGGATTCATTCAAGCAATGTTGATGTAGAGATAGAGTGCTAGTAAGCACATGCAAACAATAGAGATTTATTTCCATGTCGAAAGAACCTGATCCTAGCAAAATAAGGCATACCATATTACCTCCTGTGGATTTGTTGCATCATAGAATATGATTTCTAGGATCTCACTAAACAATAAAATACCATTGGAGAATTGTTGCATGATGACATATGTGTTTTGGCTAGGAGAATTGATCTCTCCCCATTGGAGAAATGAAAGCCCATTTTGGAAACTCTCACTAATTGTTGACTCAAGAGATCTTAGTGTATATCGATGATGGGGACTCCATTGGATCTAGGGAGGTGCTAGGTTTCATATGTTGGCTTGAAGAAGAGTGATTATTATGCCATAGTTGATGATGATCCCTCACCTTCATATTCCTTCTCATAGGAGATCAACAAAACTATGAGGGTATCCCATTACATCATTTTCAGTTTGGATGTTGAATAGTTTCATTGTTGGAAGGAAGTACATAGTTCTAACCTATTTCAATTCGATTTGTGATGTAATTTTGTCTCAATGTTATTATGTTTTATGACAATATAGTAACTACTATGTGAAAGCAACTTGCCTACCTACTACATGTACAAGATGATAATTTGCGACAACCTTACAAAGACCACAACCTAATTTTTACATGTAACAATCACATGTTTATTTTGTTATGGAAAAATCTAAATAAAAAATACATGTCACTACCATTTCATTGGAAAGCACAAGCAACAAGTATTTCATGTGTAACATGCATGGCCACTATGCAGGGTCATTGTCCTGAAGATGGATCCTGATTTGGATCCGAAACATTGACACTCTATTGACAAAACTATGGCTATTCCGACCAATCATGAAAACCCCAACCACAGAAATATTTTTAATCAGCTTGAGATAGATCAAAAAATCCCAAAAAATACTTGAATCTTCTGCAACAATACATTGTTGGTTTCCCTCACTTCCCTACACAATGGATTACAATGAGACTTTGAGTGTACAACTTGAAAAAGACTAGAATATTGATCAAGGTCAAGCCAAAACTCTCACAACCCAAAGTCTCAAACCCAAAGAGAATGGGGCATGTGGATTGAGATAGGTGGCCATCAATTTACCTAAAAAAACTGGTAAATATTCATTAGTCTTGACAAATTATTTCTCAAGTGATCCCACCCCCTTAAAAAATACCTTATTCAAACCATTGGTAAATATCCACTAGTATTGATGAAAATTTTCTCAACTGATGCCACCCCCTCAAAAAATTCCTTCAATGTAATATGTTGGAAGTATTATTCTTTCAATGTCTATTTTTGTGTGTGTACATGATTATAAAAACCCTACTTTTCCCCTCCAAAATGAATCTAGGTTGTTCATAATTTTTTTTTGTTTTCATTGGGCCCTTAATGTGCATTGTTGTGCTTCATTGGATGTGTTTCACTAGTATACATCAATATTTTTTTCTACGAACTAGGTAGAAAATGTTGTGCAAATCACTACAATACAACCACCTTTCCAAAGTTAGCACAAGTATGATGATCAATTTTTGTGAGGAGCTTCCTAGAGGTTAGTTTTCAACTCTATCTAGTAACTCAACCAAAAATCCTATTCACAACTTAATAATGGTGCATCTATGGATAACATCTAAACAAGCTTCATCTCTTACAAGACTACCCACTATCATCATCAAGGGAGAAAGTTTGATAGTATGGTTTGTGTAGTAGTCTACGAACTTGAACTACACATTAATATCTACCTATGCATCTATGAATCAACAATAACACTTTCCATTGCAATTATGATAGAAATAAGTGGGGATTATGCTAAACCATCATGTCATGGTTTACACTCCAAGAGTTAGTACCAGGGAGTCTTTATACACCATCATATGTATATGTACATATATCCAACTATGTATATCTACACATACACTGACATCATTAAGATATGTGCAGACGCTACATGGTGCTTATCCCTTACCATTCTAGATTATCAAGTATAATGACTTCCTAGAACTTGCCTCTTTGTAGTTTCATTATCCCTATCCATTCGAAGTTTACAAATTAATAGTGAGGTCATGACTTGCTAGCAAGGGTTGTTTTGTAGACCGGTTCTACAAAGTATTTTTTCATACCATAAATATCAATGTCAAGCGATAAAATATGTATTACAAAAACTCACTCAAACCATATTGAATTTATTGTATTGGGAGGATTATTTAGAGATGTATACCATAATGTGGAGGTTGGACCATCAAAGAATATTCAAAAATAAAGTCAATGCTTTAGTAAATAAAACGTACCACATCTGCACTAGTGTTGAAAAATGCAACCTTTTCGTCTTTTTCACTACATTATGTTGGTGGTACCTAATCTGATGGCCCCTAGTATTTATTCCAACCTTATTTAATTTAATTTAGATATTAATGTCCACCAGAGATCAAATTTTTCCCATGTCATTTCAAGGAATACATGTAAAGAGAACAAGGGGAAGACAAAAGCACATCCCAAGAGAGAAAAAAACCTAAAAGACGATAAAAGAAGAAAATAAATGGGAAGCACCATCACAACAAGATGGAGAACTGTCGAAAACCTAATCTACTTAGGGTTATGGTATTAGTCACTTGTGTAGGAATGTGAAAGGCAAAGTGATGGTGTAACGGTCGTTGGGAGTTCAAGAGACCTTGGAATACGAATCCAAAAGGTCAAGACTATGTATTTATACATGTATCATATTGATGAATCAAATGCACTACACACTTGTTTTTAATCTCATGTGTCTAACAATGGTATTAGAATGAGGAGCATCGATAGTTTAGAGACATTGCATACATGCAATAGATTCTCTTAGAAGAGCATGACTGGAAGACTGGAGATTCTCTTAGGTCTACCTCATCAATAGTGAATAAATGGATAGAATGGACTTGAAATCCTCCTTGACAACCAGAGGAGGAAGAGGACAAATCTACTCTTCTAGATAAGTCTATAAAGTTCAAAAGGATATTGACGATTCTCTTGAAGTCACTTGTGTTTAATGGTAGAAGATGGCACTAGTTTGTCTCTGGAATCTTTATTGCAGACGACTCATCGAGAACCATCACTCCAAATTGTATAACTCATTGTCCAACCCTAAATCCTTATTGAAGTGCACATTGAGATTAACCTTGGAAGGTTCGATCTTGTGGAAACTCTTGACACTATGAGAGTGCATTCTATGACCTCATCCTTGACTAGAAAACTCTCTCTCATTATCCATGACTAGATTCTAAAATCAAACACTGATGGTTATTTCACAAATTCAAAAAGACAATTATAGGGAGGTGTATCAATTTGTCTACATTGAATGCCACTTCATAAGAAGAAAGCATATATGCATGTGCACAAAGATTGTAACTGATTCACTTTGCACGAAACCCAGAGAAAAACCATTGTTTAAACATCACAAAGTGTTCTACCATTCCTGAAACAATTGTTCAAATGAAAAAATGGCAGCATCGATTTATTTAGTAGGATGTGAAGAATGAAGGAAAGTGTAGGTGTTGAGTCATATTCCAAAGTGGTTTTTCTGCAAGCTCCAACAAAGAAGAAGTCACATTGAGCTTTTGAATACATCAGAGAAAGTGTGGTCGACATTCCACATTTAGCTAAGAGATATGGTAAACCATCATGAGGTATGATGTCAAGGAGCTAAGCCCTAATCGAGGGTCATTCATCTCATTGTCTTCATGGTCCCAAATTCGAGATTGTCACACTTTCTTAATCAATGCAAACATTGTGAATTCCTGGAGTCACATAGCAGAAGAATGTTGGATAAAACAACTAGCGTAATGGCTTTCTCGTTAATGGTAACAGAGAAAATAGTGGCATGAGAAGTCTTCTTTTCAAAGGAATTCATAATCCAAACTGTTGTTTTAGAAGCGAGTGAATGTCCTCGTCAGATCCATTAATCGAAGGAGAGATCCCCAACACCAAGGTATTGTAAGGCATGTGAAAATCCATCTAGGGCTGCCTTTGGATGATGCTGATTCTAAAGAATGTGAGGGAAGGGAATGGGTGGAAAACTTATGTTTATCCAACAAAGTGCATTATTGATTGAATAAACTGTTACTAAAAATACCAAAGTAACATAAAACAAACTCCTCTTTTTGAATGGGGACCATGAGTATGTTGTGTTTAATCCATATAGTGGCAATGATGATGATGTCGATTCAAATAAAAAACCAATGCAACAAAAACTAAGTAAGACAACTCCATATTCAAGTAAAAATGAAGATCAACTTCCTCTTTCCAAGCTAGTCATCAGACCTTGGGAAGAAATCAGAAATAACAAGCATAGAACTAATGTCGAATATGAAAAGGATGTCACCTTTCAAAATCCAGATTACACCAAACTGATCCAGTTTCAGAGTGTTGGATTGCTACAATATGGTTCACATTCACTTGCTCCAATTCAAGAGAATATTTTGAAATGTCAACATTGTTAGCGAGTTGGCCACATGAAAGATAAGTACTTTGATCTTCATCCTTGAAAGCATTGTAGAAAGCAGAATTGATCTGGATTATTTTTGGCACAAAATGAGAGCGGAGATATAATAAAAAAATGTATAGAGATATCTCGGATATCCAATGATATAACATAAATGTATCAGATATGAAACCATAAACACAAAGATACAATAATACAAAATTTCTATTAATGTGCGAAATGTACATAACTGTAAAAATACAGAGTGAAAGACTCGCTAGAATGGTGGCAGCTTATCTCTGAGAAGAGATGTGACGTCTTATCACTTTCACAAGAAGATGATTCTTACAATGAGGCTCCAAATTCATTTTTAACATAAGTAAAACCCAAAACCCTAACCCCGGAAGATGAAAATCCAAAAGGTTTATAGGCCCCCGATGGGGGTAGTTGATACATCAACTTCTCGGGGGCGTAACTTTTGCATACGATCTCCGCTTGGGGCGCTCGATACACCATTGGAAATGTCTAACTGAGAAGAATGATTTTTGAATGGAACAAGTTAGTGCCTACGTTAGTCACATGGGCCTCAAATCCCCAAAACACGTTGTTTAGGGCCTCAAAATGACCCCAAATGTTTGGAAACCGAAAAACTGCCAAAAAACTGCCAAGATGGAAAACTGTTTTTCAAGCTCGTTGAATAGGTGGGTGGCCACCGATATTCACTTGGATCAATCCTCCCTACTTAGGAAGCAATGGTATCTATTGCGTTGAGTTACCGGGGGAGAGGGGGAAGCGTTTGCTGAATCTGAATATTGGTGAGTTGGTTGCCTTGCTGGAGACATCACACTTCTTGGTTTGTGGAAGGCTGTCAAGAACCTGTTGCTGGCGGGGTTGAATATGTTCAACCGGTCGGGCTACATGAGATGTCTGTGTGTAGAATGAATCTTTTCACTTTGTTGTAGTCTTTTCTACCTGCTTTTGTTGAATTGAAGGTGCTTGGGCCGAGGTTGTAGTGGTTGCAATATCCTTTTGTTCACCTTTTGAACATATTGTGAATAAGCTAAATTTTGCAGTATGAGATACTACCTTGGGGAACTGTTTAGGTGGGACAGTAGTTGGAATTACGTCTGGTATTCTGTAGAGATGACCCCTTAGAGTAACAATGACACTACGGAGTCGAGACTCATAAATAGCATGGCACTTCCACATATATGGTTGGCCCAAGAGAACAACATAGACATCCAACGAGGCAACATCACATAATACCTCATCCTTGAAGGGTTGGATGCTGTATAACAATTGACACTGCTAGCTGACATGAAGATCTCGTCCTTGGCGAAGCCACCCGATGTTGTATGGCTATAGGTGTGGTGTTGTCGACAATCCCAATTGTTTGACGACCTCTATTGAGATGGGGTTCTTTTGGCTTCCGCTATCAACAATAAATACAATGGGGTCCCCTTCACCCACATCTATGAATGAAAAAGGCGCTCCCCCTCTTCAGGATCTGTTGGTTCTTCTAGTTGAATTGTTGCAGTCATGACAATAGCAGTGGGGTCTGTGTCGATGATCTGTCTTTTACAAGTATTTTCAGAATCATATTATGAATTAGGGTTCGACTCCTTGTCTTTGATCTCGACCACCAATGATTGTTTTGAGCGACATTCATCGATGTTGTGCAAGGGGATTTTGAGTAAATCACACCATTTTCTAGTGTCCTTCTTCATATTCCCATGAACCTTCTTTTCTTGTGGACTAGATTGGTTTTCAGGAAACTGTTTGTTAGGGTCATGTTTCTCATACTTTGGTTTTTGTGGATTTGCAGATCCAAATTATCGTTTGTTCTGGTGCCTAAATTTCTTCTCTATTTTAACAACATATCGATATGAAGCACCGAGTGATGAGATATCTAGAAAATCCATTTCAGTTTGGATATATCTATGTAGAGCCTCGCGGTATTTCAGAACCAAATGTTGCTCCTAGTATTTGATACCCAACTTGGTGCACAAGGTATGGAATGTATTGGTGAACTCCGACACTTCTTGGCCCCTCTCTTTCTGTAGTGTGGTCCATCTCATGTATTGGTCTTCATTGTTTCCAACAGGGTAATAGTGTTCCTTGACCACGTCCACAAAAAAATCCCAAGTGGGATTGACCCCATATATTCTGGACTCCTCTGTGGAAATTTTCTCCCAGTAAGTTTCCCACCAATGTTTGACATGGGGGAGAGTCTTAAGGAGTGCGAAGGTGATATTTTCCCTGTCATAAAAATGGTGAACAAAGAAATAACCTTCTAGCAGATTTAACCATTTTTCTAGGGCATCCGCATCTATCTGACCTTCAAATATGAGAATATCAAAATTAACCTGTACCTTGAAAGAAGAGGTGCCTCCAAAGTGACCACTTGATGAATATGTGCATGTTTTCATCAACAGGCGTTGAAGGATGTGGGAAAAATTCTCCATCATTTCGTCCCTCTGTCACTTGAGAGCTTGCTTAAGCAAAAGATTAATAGAATATTTTGCTCCGTCATTTTTATTTTCTTCTACCATGGATGATTTCTTGGGTGTGCGAGAGTGATTATACTCAAGAGAGACAATATCAAGACCCAATATTCTATACTCATACCTCGTAGGGGGCATGCACTGAAAAACGATCAAGAGAAGCCTGCTCTGATACCACTGATCAAAATTATTTTCGACACGAAATGAGAGTGGAGATATAATAAATAAATGTATAGAGGTATCTCGGATATCCAATGATATAAAAAAAATGTATCATAGATGAAACCATAAACACAAAGATACAGTAATACACAATTTCTATTAATGTGTGAAATGTACAGAACTATAAAAATAAATAGTGAAAGAATCGCTAGAATGGTGGCAACTTATCTCTAAGAGGAGATGTGACAGCTACTCACATTCGCAAGAATATGATTCTTACAATAAGGCTCCAAAGTACTTTTTAACATAAGTAAAATCCAAAAATCCTAACCCCGGAAGATTAAAATCCAAAAGGTTTGCAAGCCCCCGATGGGGGTAGTTGATACGTCAACTTCCTAGGGGCGTACATTTTGCATACGATCTTTGTTTGGGGCGCTTGATACATCGTTGGAAAGGTCTAATCGAGAAAACAATTTTTGACTGGCCCAATTTAGGGCCTTATCCAGTCACCTGGCCCCCAAATCCCCAAAAAACATCGTTTAGGGCCTCAAAACGGCCCTGGAAGTTTGGAACCCGAAAAACTACCGAAAAAATGCCAAGAGGGAAAACTATTTTTCGAGTCCGTGGAATAGGTGGGTGGCCACCTATATCCACCTAGATCAAGAATCGTCATTCAGACAAATGTTTTAACAATAAGAATATGCAAGAGTAAAGAACCACTATGGGTGGATCACTTCTTGGCGATGATAATCAATAGTCAAGAATATATATCATTCATACCGATGAATCCATTCTCGAGTATTGACACATCTTGTAGTGAAAGGATTTTTTTCTTCTCACCTTGTCCTTGACAGGAGGAACAACCTCATCGATTTAAATTCAGGATTCAAGTTTCAAAGTCCCATCTATCGAGCAGTAACAAGGAAGCGTGATAAGTGAGCATGATCGATTTCTAGTTTTCCTTAAACCACCACTTAGTCGAAGAATTTCAACTTATGTTAGACAATGGTTAGTGTTTTTCCTTAAACCTCCACTTAGTATAAGACTTACATTTTTTGCTACAAAAATTTTTAGGGTCATCTTTAAACCAACATTTGAGAGCACTTCCAATTAGCAGAAGACATCAACTTCCAGCTTCTAGCTAACTTAGGAAATGTTTTAGAAACCTTTGAGCCCTAGAGCCAGGTTCCAAAGTTTGTGGTCATCAGTAAACCAATAGATTTGTTTGTGGTCTTCCTTAAAGCATCACTACCATTTAGTAGAATACATCATCTTCTGTTATCCATTTGGTTTATGGTCATCCCAAAACCACCAGATTTAGAGAGCGCATTCAGCCATTGGCAGTTGTCCACTTCCAAATTTCAGTTGTACACTTATTGGGGGTCATATGGTCACCGGAAGATGTTTACCCAAATGATGTAAAAATAGTTAATATTGAAGGTGTTAACACTCCAAGAGTCTCCCTATACTATAGATCAGGTGAGCTTGGTAACATACAAACAATTCAAATTAAAAACTTGAAAGATAAACTTTAAATTCATATGGATTAGACCATAAGGACAATTCGATTCATCTACTGTACACATTGCCAACTATATCCTTCAAAAAAAGTGGCCCTAGTAACTTCATATCAGAAAATAGTCTATATGAAAGTATGGAAAGACAAAAAATTGTGAAGGAATGAATCAAAAATACATCAGGATATCACTGGTATTCAATACACAGTAAAGAGATCACTGCCTTGATAGAAGTTGACCCATAAGCGCAACAATGAATCCTTCATTTGATCATTTCATGAGAACAAAGCAATAAAAGAATCAATCATTCATTTACTACTATCAAAGCATTGACAAGAGTATGGAAAATAAAAGAGATTGATCTTTATTAATAGGGAATCACAAGTCTTAAAAAGATATAGAGAAAGAAAAATACACAGTGATAACCACTCTGAGTTCCTTTGTGTCGAAAGACCCCCCTCTTAGCTCATTCCAACCCTTCTCTTCTCTTGTACCATGAAATATATAGCACTATAGGTCCTTTATATATCACCATTTCTAAATCGATCCCCTTTCCCAAATTAAAAACAGTTACAAAAATAAAATGACATGTTTTAACTGATTTCCTGCTTTTTAGGAGGCGAAATTATGAAAAATAGTATTCAAAATGCCACCTGTAATTCTCAAACCGTAACATATGTGTAAAATGTGAGAACGGTTTTTGTATTTAAGATTGTTCTAAAGAAAAAATTCTCATGGTTTCTTGAAATTCATTTCCATCTTGCCGGAATACGTGTCGCAAAAACATGTCTCAAACATGAAATCATGAAAACTGAAAAATAGGGCTCAAAGATTCCTTCGAATCTCACAATCCGTGACACTTGTGTGAAAAATGAAAAATTTTGATGTTATTGGGTCCATTATTGACAATAACCTCCTTTTATTTTGAAAATTCATCCTGGTTCACCCGAAAATTGTCCTAGAAGTCAACTGGTCAAAATTACCAGTTCGCAGCGTCGGCGCTACAAAATTTCCTGTAGCAGCCTATTTTATTTTTTTAAATCTTCAATACCTCAAAAATTATGTCAGGAGTCTAGACATGCTGCAAAAATCCATTATCTTTATATATAATCATTTAGAGCTGAATTTGAAAGGATGCAAAAGATGAAAGTTTCAACAGTCCTAGAACATAGTGTTTGCAGTACATTTCGTAGTGCCAATATGAAAACCAACCAAAACCCATTTATCAACCCTCAAACATGATGAACACTCTCATGGAGTACCAGGTGGATATAGTATTTATGTTGACATATTTTAATTAGCACAGCGGTGTCTATAAGCTGTCCAACCTCCAACTCTCTCGTTCATCCAGTTCCCGATGAATTTCGTAGTGCCTATCACCAGTTCCCAGTGCCTAATTCAAACAATATTTGCATGCTTCGAGGAGATTGTTAGGATATCCAAAGACCTGATCCCTGAAAATTGTTAAAAATAGGCTCTGAAAACAATGAAATCCATTAGCATGACAAAAAGGTAATGATGGCAATGAATGAATAGACCACATGAGTACATTGTGAACTCTCCTAGTCAATTGGTAGCACATAAGAGTGTCTTTAACTTGACATTTAAATAGATGGCTGATGAAAAAGAGAACCTTTTATACAAATGAGAGGTGACATATCATGGTAATGATGTAAACCAAAGGTATGACTCAAGGAGCTTCTTACAATCTTATGTGTTAACATTTGGCTCCACAGGGGATGGCATGCTCCCTGTGAGCTGCCAAGAACATGCAGTTCTTGTTTCCTTATCCATTGGGATGTGGAGTCATATATGCAACCAACCTCTGAAACACTGCCAAAATCCGCCACTTATTTAAGAAAAATGTCTGATAAACCTATTGCAAACTGAAGGAAAGAAAATGCTCGAGAAGGAGCTTATTTCCTATACTACCCTACCTCTAACCAGATATCCAATTTGATCAGGTAAAGTCAGACTTCCAAAACAACCATTCAATTAATTTTAAGACTAAAATGATCTCGTCTTTGCTACTGATTAATAAGTAATAACAAGAACATAAGAACGTCGATATAGACTCTTTCATAAATCCATACTCACCCACGAATGTTGGTGAAATAATGAAATCTGAAACCTTTAGAGAATCTAAAAATATGACTTCAATAGAGCTGCAACTAGCTCCTCAAATCCATAATCTGAAATGTGCTAATTTAGAAAAGACAACTGCTCATGCATACATTCTCCTTTGCTTGAAAATAGATAACCTTCTTGTCCTTTTAAGATCAACTCTTGATCATCAGGAGAGACAATTTCTTCTTCAGAATAATGATCATAAGATAATTGTACAACATGATTTAAAACATACTAATAATGATAAGCTAAGAACATGTAATTATCTATACAATCATTTGTTACTGTATTCTCAAAATGTTTAGGAAACTGATTATAAGCATAATGCTCATCCTGATCCATAGAAAAATATGAATACTTTGAAGAAACTGTCAAATGATGTCCCAAATCAGATCCATACTTACATTCTTGTTGCTCCAAATATGAAATATGCTCACAGTCTTGTTGTTCATATGCGTGCATATTTTCAAAGTATGCTTGATCTCGAATCCTCTTGCAAGCCCAGATAATCTCCTCCACTTCTTCAACATTCTCAAACAAATGTCTTAAAGATGAAGATTTCCTTTCTCTCAAGAGAAGGACAAGATCTGGATGCTGATCCATTACATAGTACACTATGGTAGCAGTCTCAGAAGGTCGGATTTCCAATGGCATGCTATGATAAACACTATAAAACCTCATGTTGAAGATAGCCAAAGATTCTTCTTCCCCTCTCCTCAAAGGATTAAAATCAGCCAAGTAC
>SNQJ01S0156393.1:0-22263 GCA_010110895.2 Picea sitchensis | reverse complement strand
TTTCCCTAAATCACTTTTAAATTAAGTTTTAATAAAAACATTCCCATGCTCCCCAATAACTATGGAATGTGAATTCTCACACCCACCCTCTTACATGAGTTAATGATTGGCTTTGGGAACACTCAATAGAAAAATAGAAGGTTATACACAATGATAATAATTTATGAATGTGGGTTGGATTAATACCCATAAATAAGTCCCCTTTGGACCCGTCTCTCTTGTGGAATCATATCCCCCCATCATTTTCATCCCTCTCATATCAGAGCTATCAATTACAACTTTTATTAATCATTTCAATGTTCATAATTTACAATTTGTCTCTTGGTCATATTAATCAATACGGGATCTTTTCCTCAAACATATTGGCTTACTAGCCTAAATGGCAGTTACACAATTACATTATAATTTGTGGGGATTAAAACTGAGGATGTTACATCAATGCATATGCTAAACAGGGTAGGGACAAAGAACAACCTTGCTTGACTCCCATATTACAATTAATTTATTTTGACCATCCCTCAATGTTTCTAAATTTGTAAATAACATTATCATATAACCTTACTCCAACAACTATCATATTGGGAGGAAATTTGAGCTCTTCTAACCTATTCCAAAGGTTGGTCCTGGGAACCGCGTCAAAAGATTTCATAAAATCAACAAAACAACAAAGGAGATTGGTTTTATTATTGTGACACTCATCTGGAATGATCCTAAGCATAACAAGATGGTCCACAGTTGACTGATATCCTCTAAATATGGCTTGGCCTTTAGTTCTTTTTATGTGGCATTCAAGCCATATGTTGATCTTCTTTTCCAAAATAATTATGTATAACTTGGCTAAGATAGGGCTAATCATAATGGTTTTATAATTACATGGATTACTTTTATCCCCACTTTTAAAGATAGAAACAATGAGGCTTTGAATCTAAGGTTTAGGGAATCCCTACTTGAGTGCTAAATTGAAGAGCTTGTATATGTGAGGGGTGAGGATATGCCCTTTGATATTTAATATTTTAGCTTGGTAGCCTTCTATGTCCTTAGTGTTCCCTTTTGCAAGTCCATCAACCCCAAATTTTATGTCTTATATAGAAAACACTTCATCCTCTATGGAAACATTTCGAATGTTGTCCACAATAATAAAAAATTCATAAAGATTTTTTAGGTAGGAGTTCCCATTCTTCATGAGGACATATTACTTTCTTTAATTTTATGAGTGAGAATTTGCCTCCTAAATCTCTTATAATCTAGCTTAAATAGGTGCAAAAGTTTCTCTTACTTTCTATTCATGTAGTTTTTTTCTTTTCTTTTAATTAAGGTCTCGTATCTATTTATCTTATCAAATTTTAAGACCTCATCAAGGCATCCTAATGGATTTTCTAACAATTTTACTAAAAAAAAATACAAAACAAAAAAATTACACCTGTTATCCACTCGTCCATCCAGAGCTATACCTACAGCAGCTACTTAGTTAGTGAGCAGAAGAGCAAAAGGCCAATCCAAACCCTAAACCCTTGAATGAATGCCAATTTCCTTTTCTACTTCGAAGGATCTTTCCAAACTAAATTCTGTGTACATGATATATACCTCCATTTAACTCCAAGATGGCCCCTGAAGCAGCTTCGTCTTCCTCGGCTATCTGTAGAATATCTACCAGGTGAATACTTCCGCGGTATGATGCCCTGGACAACAATGATACCCTAAAAAGTAATTCATATGGAGTTAATTATTTTATGTTCAAGTGTTTATAACTGTAGTAAGGGAGGGCCGGATCCAAATTCTCAGGATATTTTTGCTTAAATTTAAAGAGTTCTAACAGTCTTTGTTTGCCATTATTAGAGATAGCATTTTGCAAGCGACGTGCTTCTCAGGGTGGGTGAGGAAAATCCGCTCATCTCATGGTTTGTTTCTCCCTTTGAAACATTAAATTGTGCAGGGAGGTTGTTTGTGTGGCTTGCAATTAGTTGAAAAGAGGCCAGAATTATATGAGATGCTGTACAAAATATTAATTTGACATTTGCAGCTTGGGTAATTATAAAAATACTTGACAGTGCAGAACCATAGTAACAATGGTAAGAGAGAAAAATAATGGTAACATGAAAAAGTTAAAAGTGGTAAAATGTCCAGAATTGTGGAAGCATGAAATGCTCCGTTCTGTGGGCTACTTTTTTGTTTTCTTTAGGCTTTTTAAATTGCAACAGTAAAAAAAATAAAGGTGTGTTTCAATAATTGTAGTTTAAATTTTTTAGGAAATTATTTTTTTTCTTCGATATTTTTTTGTGGACATTTGTCTTATGAGAAATTGGAGTGATTATTTCTGTATAATGCCACTGTCTCAAGGATTTTTCAGCATGCTGAATCCATTTTCTTGTAAATTTGTATCACCAGATTCCAGCAAAAAAAAGTCATTTCATAGAACAGTTAGACAACGCCTTTAAATAACATCTGAATGTTATACATCATCCAGTTGTTTATAATTAATCTTTAATTAAGTTTGTGAAGCCAAAACTGTTTGGATAGCACTGAAATGTTTAGATAAGATTGAAGTGTTTATAATCCACGTTTAATCAAATTTGTGATGCCAAACTGATGAATTAAGAAATAAGGTAGTCATTTTGAGAAATAAGGTAGTCATTTTGTGTTGAATAGTTGTGAATATCTTTAACATGCATTCTACAATTACAATTCTGATATATCCACTGGGTATTCACTCCATGAACTTGGGATATAGCAACTTGTGTTCATGGACTATTAAAACATATCCTTAATTTTACTAGATATTGATAAATATCTCCCAAAATTCTTTTGTTGAACTCCATCCCAATATATATTTCCCATAAAAAATCATTATTTTTACTAGATACCTTTTTCTATACCCCCAATACCTATAAATCCCTCTGTATTTTGCACTTCCTCGTCAATCCCTACAGTATATTAACTTTATTTTTCATATTTAAAAACCCTCTTTATTAATGAGCCTGATAAGATAAGATATTGGTCAACAAGATGAAAAAACCAAAGATATATCAAACTTTAAGATCATCCAATTCTTCAAAATGCAAACATTCTCTTTTACATTATTGTACTTTTAAAAATGTTTTCCATTCAAATAATTTGATCAGGCGTAAAGGGTTAAAAAAATAGGAGCATATGGATTCCATAAAATATATTAGCACATCTAACTGTCTAAATCTTATATGTGTGATTACATATTATATGTGATGAATGCGATCGTGGGTATTCACAGTTAAGTTCCGTTGAATTGTGCAGCGCCAGGCGATAACTGCCTTCCCACTCAGACAAGCTTTGTTCTTCCCGTGCACTTGCTTCCATCCCGCGCCACACAGCACCCGCTGAAACGCCCTCCCTTTGCATTTGCAATAATTACGAGCAGACTCCATATATCGACTCATTTGCAGCAATTTCTCATTGCAGAACCATCTTCCATTCGAATATCTACTACACACATTATCTTTGCTCATCACTTCTATACTATCACTTATACTATCCAATCCAAATACTTTACAGAACCAGCCAACCAGTTGAGATTGCAATTTATAGACTCAAAGGCGCACTGCCTCTGACCAACTTGTATAGGAGATACAATAAGCAAATTTGTGTGTATATTTCACTTCCATTCAATTTCATTGGTGGACGTCTGAACCTCTGCCACGAAACGATAAGCTTTGCCAGATGTAGCTGCTTGTTTCAATAGGACAACTGAGTGGCTGTGGGATGCTCGAAAAAGTTAAGCATGGCCAGTCACAGCATATGTATACCAAACCTACCATCATAAGGAGACCGAAATTTGGATTCTATAATTTATTATTAAAATCAGCATCAAAATGTGTATCTGTTCATGGTTGGTCCCATAAACTCATTATCAAGCTTATACTGTAATTTGGATTTCGTAATTTTATCAAGCTTATACTGTAATTTGGATTTCGTAATTTATTATTAAGATCAGCATAAAAATGTATATGTTTTTATAGTTGGTCATAATTGTTGTAGAATTTTATAGAATAGTAAAATGTATATTGTTTCCAAACCAGTAAATAATTCATTCATCTCAAATACAAGATAAGCTAAGTAATAATGATGATCACAATTGTTATAGAACTTTTTGAACTAAAGTAAAGTGTGTAGATTGTTTGAAAACCAGTAAACACTCCCTTCATCGTCAAAAAGAGATAAACTGAATAATAATGATGGATGAAGTATCCACTCAAAACATTAAAAGTTTGAAAACAATCTACACCTAAAATTCTACTATAAACATCAAAATGTGTTTGCCAAGTTCATGTTTATGTCGAATATCATCATAGAAAAAACTGCAATAGTCTGGGGTTTGTATTGTCTGTTCTCCACAAACAGTGTGGGGTTTGCATTGTCTGTTCTCCACATAGTACAATAGAGAAGCTTTCCTTTTCCCTTTGCCACTTTATTCCACTTTTGTTTTATAGGAGGATGCATTCATGGCAGTCAATTTCAAGGTTGAAGACATAGATAGACATGCACACAGAGGTCCGGGCTGTAGAAACAGACTGAGCATTTATATTGTTAATTTTGATTAACTTTTATACATGAGAATTTATATTACAAATAAAAATTAATAATTGTATTGTTTCAACTAAAAACAAATTTAATTTAAGTTATACTTGAAAATTAAAAGGTGATTCCAACTTTTAACTTACTTCCATTACCAACATTATTATTCAATAAATCTTTCTCTATGAATCAAACTCACTATTGTTACTAATTCTCAAACAAAGTCCATTTGCAAACTAAGGTTATTATCATCAATATATTTACATGTATAATATTTTTTTAATAACATATTAACCCTTTAATATAGGGGAGATATTTGAATTTAAGAGAAGACAAATATCAATATTTTTATGTTATTAATATAATGCATGTATATATTTCAACAATTTAAGTGTTATTGTAGTAAATTTTAGATAGAGTTCAATTTATGCTAATAGTATCTTATCAAAGTTTCCATGTTCCAAAGCATAAGGAATCTAATTTTCAATTTTAGAGGGGGAAAGTTAAAAACAATAATAAAGATATCCCATGTTGTGCTTTTAAATGAAAAAGGAGATTATGAAGTTTGTGAAAAATATAATGTTGCAGAAAAAACCTATCAGTTATGGGATGGAGTTTGAGGGTATAAAAACTAATAATTTGATAAATGGTATAGGGAAGAACTATAATACTCCAATTAGTATCGACACAAGCTCTAAAGAGAAGAAGGGTTTTAGTCAGATATTTATGATGATGGGTCACATAGTTCATTCCCTTGTAGTTATCAAATGAAATCTTAAAGAATAAGCAAATGTCACCATTGTTGAAGATCCCCAAGATATTGATAGAGGTGATGACCCTACTAAAAAACTAGCATTGTTTTCATTTTAAGAGGTCCATGTTTTGAAGACATGGAGCAATGTAAGGGAGCATATATAGTTGTTCAATAGTCTACGATGTTTGTGGATCGTAGAAACTATATTTCATTGGGGTTATAAGATATGCATGTGGGGATTGTTCTTCTATAGTTTGCAAGAGATCCAAGACTTCAAAGTTTGGTATCATACCTTTCCAAGGGTTACAAGAAATTCATGTGCACATGGTGTCCAATGATGTTTTGGGAACTTGGATTAGAACTAGGATGTATGCCTTTTGGAGGAATAAGGAGTGACAAATACTACTAGTTCAAGCATTGTTTTCAAAGAAAAAACATTTGAAGAATGTTTGATTCTGTTATTTTTTTATTTTTAGTAAATGTGTTTGCAATCAGTGTGTGTTTTCTTTCAACAAGTTATGTTTTCACTACCGTAATCCTTAAGAGAGGATGTTAGAATATAAATCTGACATGTGTAATAAAGTCATCATAGTGACTTAAAATCTAAAAGTTAAGTTTTCCAATTATTGTTAGCATTTGGGGTTTTGGACAAATATGACCTCTCAAACTCCGTCCATATGACCTCTCAAATTCCCTATAAGAGAGGCGAATCTCATTGTAATGGTATTGAAATAATTTTCATAATACAATATTGTCATAGCATGTTCACCTCGTTTTTACGTTTAACTTTTTCACTAAACCCTGATCAAGGTTTCATGATTTAATTTTCATGGTTAATTCTTGACATAACACAGGTGGGATTTTGTGGAAGCCTATATGTCCTAATAATAATGAGATGAGAATGATCAAATTCTTTCTAAATAGGGGTTGATTGGTGCACGAGGTAGATGCAATTCTTGATGTTTGACTCTCAGTATCATATATCTCTTTCCATCTAAATTGTCTTAGACAAAGTGCCTTCCAAGCTTCATTCTTTTCAGGTGCCCCTTTATGTTTATCCTTTATATTACCTTTTAACTATATATTCTAAATAAGATATTGGATTCAATTTCTCTAGTACTAATAGCTCCATCAAGACTCCTAACACATGGGAAAACCTAGAACAACTCTTAGCTAAGGAAACATAAGACAAGTGTAGTGATTTCAATATCATCCAACCCTCTTCACCTATAAACATGGAATGAGATCTATAAAGTCACTCTTTCTTAAATAATTCCCTTTCTCATGTCCATTTTGTACCATCAAGTATTAAATATGGAGGCTCCCATCTCTTTAGGACTTATTTTCATAAACAAGATTTCATTGATCTTAATTCCTTCCTCCTCCATAGATACTTCAATACCTTTTCAATTAACTACCTCTTTAGTACTCACAATTTCTCCATCAGAGATAGTAGTCACAACATGTATGCCTCGTGACTCAACCTCGTCATTGCTTTAATGTCCTAGCTAATACATTTGAAACTGTTTTCTATTTTACATGTTTTTAAAGGGAAAAAAAGAGTTGTGACACTTAGATCAATTCTTGTAGTTTTTTTAAAAGAATTTGAAGAAACCAATTATAAATCTAATTTCCTCTCAAAAAGACATCTAAGTTCAAAACAAAATCATTCAAATTAGAGTCACGAAAGTAAAGGTATTATCGATTTAAAATCAACTATTTTAGGTTATTTTGTGAGGACAGCATGGATTGAAAAGAAGATATATTTTGATAGTGTGCTCATATTTCCACCAAGCTAGAGCCATCAGAAACAAGATTTTTGAGGCTTTTATTTGGTATGTTATATGATATACATCCAGCCAATATTGAATGCAATACAACCCTTACAAATTTCTACCCTCAATATCCTAGCTCTCATAATTACATTGGCTTATGACATTTTGCACTGAGATATTATCCCCCCTCATTGAGGAGTATTTAATGATATATACAAATTATGTGGAAAATGAAAATCATGTGGAAGAAATCCCTCTTATAAGTTTTTTGCGGATGTTATGGATCATGAAGAGCATATAAAACATTGGTTCCTCAAAGTAGAATAAATCTTACACCGTGAAGCATTTCATATAGTGTTACTCGGTATGGAGCATCGAGCACAAAAATATAGTAATCCCATCAAACAATCCAAATATTGGAACTTTGGATACATATTGAAGAGGAATATATAAGGGTGGTGTGATATAGAGGAGGCTTGTGAGGAATGGCCTAGGGATAGTTTTCATTTATGGGATGACAACTACTTTTATCTTATATTTAATGAATGTACTCTACCTAATGTGGAGGGTGTCATTGAGGTCAATTAGGAGGTAGTTATGACTACCATTTTTCATCTTATATATTCTCTAGTAGTTGTATGCCTTCCGGATCCACACCCAACCTTATGTAGTGATGTGGTTGAGTATGTGTGTGTGTGTGCACATGATCATCGTAGGTATTTGGAACACCAATATCAGTTAGGCATTGATCTCAGGGATATTAATAGGGGAGTCAATGTGAGAAATTGGACATGGGACCCAAGTTTATGGATGTGCCCCTTGGATTACTTCAATATTTTAGTTAGTACATGTGTATGGGATACTAACTACTTCAACACTACATTCAACACTCATACATGAGACCCTAGTTTATGGTGCAATTTCTTGGACTAATTTAGTGTGGTGGATAGGAATTGTATATGGGCCTCTAGTTCATTTGCTTAATTCAATGTTGTAGTCAACACTTGTCTGTGGGACCTTGGTTTATGGTTGTACCTTCTTGCAACAAGCGTTGATGGAAACACTTTTCTAAGGGTGGTGGAGTGTTGGGATCCTCCGTAGGAGTGTAATGGGGGATTGAAGATCTCATTAGAGTAATAATAGTGGTAGTAATTCAATGTAAGGTGGACTAGGTCCACTATTTTTGTTATTGTTAAATAAGGTCCATTATGGTAATTAGGATTAAATAAATATAATTTGACCTCATTAAAGAAAATCCAATAGGTAGTAAAGAGGTTGTTATGATTAAAGTTCTCTTGTTATGATTGGTTTTCCTTGTCTTGAGTCAGCCACTTCTCACATGAGTATCCAATTTCAAATGTATTAAAGGATGTTGTTTGAACATGTTTTTTAGAATCAAAATATTTTTTTTTGATTTAATGTATTTATTTTCCAATCTTAATTAATAATATATTTGAATTTGAAATTACCATCTAAAATATTATTAAACTAGTTCAAAATCAAACTCCTTTATTTTTACAGTTTTACCATTTTAAATGTAATTTAAAAAATAATTAAAAACTCCTTACCATTACATGGATTTGATTGAATCTTATAATTAAGTAGAAATATATAATATCCACTCATGATTATGGTTAAGGTATTTTTCTTCGTTCAAAAGTCTAAAATATTGTTAAAATAATTCAAAATCAAACTACTTTATTTTCAAAATTTTACTATTTTAATGTAATTTAAAAAATAGTTAAAAACTTTATACCATTATATATATTTCATTAAATCTTATATGGATTTGATTGAATCTTATAATTGAGTAGAAATATATAATATCCACTCATAATTTCATTTTAAATGTTTGAAAAATAATTAAAAACTCCTTACCACTATATGGATTTGATTGAATCTCTCGATAGAAATATATAATATCGACTTATGATTATCATTAAGGTATTTCTCTTCATTCAAAAGTTTTGATTGAATCTTATAATTGGATAGAAATATAATATCCATTCATGATTAACTTTAAGGTATTTTTTTTCGTTCAAAAAGTTTATGCCATATATAAACATGAATGATGAACTTGGGTCACGAAATCATAGTTACGCCGAAAGACGTATACTTATTAGTAATGGGCATAATTAATCATCTTTTAATCTAAAATTCTAATCTGATGGCTAACAATTAAAGATGTTGGAATATTCTTAGTCGTCCTCCCAAATCAATGAATGTGGTTTACTCTTCATAATCTCCTTGTATTTTTGAATACATCCGTTAACGTGTTTACTTTTAACATTTATCTAATCATATTAAGAAATTACTATAGCACTATATGATTTCCATGTTTAAATGATTAATGTTTAACATTACCACGTTTAAATTATTAACCACAAATTTCCTCACCTATCCCTGCGTTTTCCTCACACATTTTAACAGTCTACACGTTTTATATGCATGTCGGTGTTGTTCATCAGTCACAATTATGTGACTGTGCTAGTTACTTTACAACAAGGTGGAGGGATTTGAAAAGTCACGGCTTTCAAAGGTCATAATCTTATAATGGATGGTAAATATAAATTAATAGCATTATCATGTGTTGATAAAGAATATTTAAAAATAACATTGAATAAGTATTTAAATAGTAATATTTTTAGTTAGGAGGATTACAATGTTCATTGAATCTTACTTAGGAATTGATGAAGAGGAATGGAAGATGAAAGTGAAAGTTCAATCAGAAATGATAGTGATATAAATAAAAGTGATATAAGTAGAATCAGTGTGGGTTTAGCATCCTACACTTTAAGGTACATTTTAAAATGATTAAAATTTAAAAAATTAAACATTTTTTTTAAATTTTTGTACTTTTACAAATATTTTATATTAAAGTAATTTGATAAAGGTTAAAGGGTTAAAAAATAAATTCATAATTTGATAAAGGTTAAAGGGTTAAAAAAGAAAATCATACAATTTGTTAATAGTTCAAACTTATAATTTTTATAATAAGATATGAAAGGTGTAAAAGTATATTAACACATTTGCATCGTCAGCAAATGGTAATGAGTGAACATCTATAAACCATATAAATATCTCTAATTTATAATTAATAGTTTAACAATTAAATTATTGGATTAAAAAAACATCACTATTAAATATATTTCATTATCCAATCCTGAAAAAGTGAAGCAGGAGCAGTCACAGCATGTGCATACCAAACCTACCATCATGAGGAGACAGAAATTAGGATTCTATAATTTATTATTAAGATCAGCATCAAAATGTGTATGTTTTCATGGTTGGTTCCACAAATTCATTATCATGAGGATACTGAAATCTGGATTTTATAATTTATTATTAAGATTAACATTAAAATGTGTATGTTTCCATAGTTGATTATAATTGTTGTAGAATTTTATGGAATAAAGTAAAATGTGTAGATTGTTTCCAAATTAATGGATAATCCATTCATTTTAAAAACAAGATAAGTAATAATGATAGTCATAATTGTTGTATAACTTTCTTGAATAAAATAAAATGTGTAGATTGTTTTCAAATTAATGGATAATCCATCCATTTTAAAAACAAGATAAGATAAGTAATAATGATAGTGATAATTGTAGAGATAAGATAAGGACTTTAGAGTGTAGAGATAAGATAAGATAAGGACTTTAAAGTGTTCAAGAGATTTTGGTAGATATCAGGTGCAGACGTGTACAATTTCTTTCTGTTCAAAAATTGGATGCTTTGTTAAAGACTCGAATGACGAGTTTGGGTGCTGGAATTAGTACATGAAGTACAACCAGGTGGAAGGCTGTGAAAGGTTAAAAGTTTATAATGGATGGAAAAAACCAGAAAGCATGGAGTTTGGAAGGAATATTTCTAAAAGGTATTCAAAATGATCCAATCAGAATTTAAATTTAAATGGCATATTTATTTATTTGGATGAAAAAGTGATAATTTATGTGAAAGTTGATGTTGCTGACGACTTCAGACGGAGTGTTTTTTTTATTATGATTATTAGTACTTACTTATCTTGTTGTTCTTGAGCGATTTGGTATCCAAAACTTAGCTCAAAGTTAAATTAAATGGCTTCTACTTTTATTAAATGACTTTTACTTTTATCAAATGGTTATGATTTTTAATTTTATCAAATAGTTTGATTTTTTTGAGTTTTTATAAGTGAAAGTTTACACTATTTTTCTTTTCATTTTTATTTTTGATTTTATAATGATCTTGAAAAGTGAGGGTAGATCTATCTTTCATAAGTCAATGACAAGTTGTAGTTGAATCTCATTTCTCTTTTCAACTTTTTCCATCATAAGAATTAATTGTGGTATATTGAATGAATCTACTCTTCCGGTTCCTTATCTTGAAAACTCGTTTGTTTGATTTAAACACCAAAATCAAATCTAGAACTAGTTACATGCATTGTGATTAGTGGGCTATACACTACACTTGACATGGGTTGTGACAATGAGTCGCTAGTCATCATAGGAGGGGTACTAATGGAAATTGATAGAGGGACATCCTTTCTTATGAATTCCAAATGGAGTGGTAAGAAATCCTCTACTAATATAAGTTCCATATGAAGGTGAAAAAACTCGATGATTAAATCCTCTTCCTCCTTCTCGCCTAAGATGGTTACCCATCCAAATTRATATCCCAAATATGCCACCATTT
Organism: Picea sitchensis; assembly: GCA_010110895.2. Classification (NCBI taxonomy): domain Eukaryota; kingdom Viridiplantae; phylum Streptophyta; class Pinopsida; order Pinales; family Pinaceae; genus Picea; species Picea sitchensis. The sequence goes on along the minus strand of SNQJ01S0156393.1, from coordinate 10,518 downwards.
CCTTTTCCCTTTCCACTAACATAAATTCATTGTGGATGTTCATCTATCCTATTGACTATGGAGTCCTAKATTTTCTTTTTATSCATAATGGTGGTGACATCTTATCTTGAAYGTCCTTAATTATCAACCCTACGTAKCTTTTKTMYTCAATAGTTGAACACAATAGTTGATCACCTAGTGGCTCTACCCAATGTGAGAATGYAATGAGTATMAAAAAACTCMAAAAATGGAAGTCCTAGTTCATATACTATGCATCCAATACATTATGTAGTACCTCATTAGTGACATACCTCACCTAGTTCACCTTTATTCCATTTGCATAGTTTTCAACCACATGGGTGGCCTATTTTGTACACTAACCCTTTCCTTAGGTCCATAATACCATTGTAGACAACAATTGTGCTAACATGCTAACCATAAAATGGTTAATGGTTACATCATAGCCCTGGTTCTTGGATTTCATGCCATATGTCAGGTATAGGTCCATTTTTTCTTCTACGGTAGCTCCATCGTTCTACATGGTATCTCCCTCTTTCTACGCTATAATGTGAACCATGAACATGTTAGTGATTTCACTATATCCACACCTCCAAAAGGTCACATGTCCCTTTCATTCAATCCATCATTGCCTTATCACTATTTCTTTGTCACCTATTCACTCTCAATGATGGAGAGAGTGAATGGCAGATAGAGAAATACTCACAAGACAATGTTGGATTCAATGAAACGAACATATGACCATTTGGAGGTGTGGAGGTAGTGAAAGAATGGTAAAACTAATGATCAAATCTTGGTAAAAAGTTATTGATCCAACTCCAAATCACATATTTTGAAGAGGTACCAATTTTTAAATTTAATTATGGTTTAGATCAAGCCTCCTCTAAACAACATGTGCAACAATAGCTTTTACTTGTCAACCATATTTTTAGAATATAACTCTCCTTAGCAACACCACATTGGACGTGGAAAACCCAGTGTATGCGAAGAAAACCCCCATGAGTAAAGAAAACTTGTTTGGACTTGAAACCTATCATGGACACAAATTATCTTCCTCATTTGGCCAAAACAATCTATCTAGATCAAACCCACATAATGAATCATGCTTCAAATATTTCTTAGCTAAAGGTTGAGTTCTCTAACTATGAAAGCGATCACTAGAGATGAAGAAATATATCATCTTTAGCTAGTATATACTATCCTTATAATAAAAATGGAAAGAAAATCTATGTTTATGGAATAATTTCACGTTGTTTAGGTTTTGTGCACTAAATTTTCCCTTGTTGAGAGGGACAAATGCAATTAACTAGTATTCAAATGCCTTACATGATTGGGTATTAAGTGAGAAGTATGAAAACAATGAAAATGAAATTTGTAATAACCCTTGTGTCATGAGCATGTGTTCGGGAAGAGATATATGCAATAATGCACATATCTCTATACTTTTTTGAGTAAGCACTAGTAATAATTAGATAACATATTTAAGTAGGAAACACTCTCTTTCCTCTTATGGGGTTGTGTACAATACATGATTCTTTCATAGGTATCCCAATATAGAGTATGTATTAAGATAATACATTTGTTATTATGGATAAATACTTACTTAACATGAATTATGTTACAGAAGAACCTAATATCTAAAATATATTATTAGTGCCATCAATTTTGAACTCAAGGTGGCTTCAACTAGATTGATGTTAATCCAATATGCAACCACCAAAGTGGAAAGATCTCTAACATCTCTTGAACTCAATAGGAAATTAAAACTCTCCATCATTTCCATTGTTGGTTTTTCCTATAAACATTATGATTGATTGAGTTAAAGGAACCTAAAGGAATTCATGTTCCTAATAGAGAAGATTCAAAAATTTGCATGAAATTAGAATATAGATATACCTTCTTCTTACGAGATTCTCCCTTGGGAAGTGGATGATCATACATTACAAATTTATTTATCCATATATAAATTCCACATATTATAAGCCCTAACAACACAGTGCTATTCATCATTCCCTTCAAGGAGGTTTCCCTAACATCCATGCCATGGACCAATTTCTTACACAAATTGGAGAAATGCTTATCAATGTTCCCTAAAACAATAAAGACTACATTGTATTCTAGGCCAAATAGAGGGTAGAAATTATTGACCCCATACATTCTTATAATATATGATTATCACAAAACAAATCATCATTTATATTGGTATAACTTACAATATGCATTCTCATTTTTAAAATAGGATTGTTTTAGATACAAATCCAAATATAAATGAGTTTCAATTACCAAAATGCAACTCAAACTATAGGCCAAAAGAAATTTTCAAATAACTATTTTATGATACATCAGTATGAAAAACTCATATTAATTTCTATAGAAAATACATCCACAAAACAAACCACTAAATTTTTTAGAATGATTTTCTTCCATTTTTCAAACAATTCCTGAAGGCAAACTAAAGTTTTGAGTTGCTTGTGTATATTCTCACATATACAACTTTGTCGATGGAGAAGTGGAATGAATATTTTAGAGAATCAAAACATTTTTAAACCTCACACTAAAGATTGTAGTAAAACCTTGAATTGAATTTGTAGTAGGTGAAAAGTCCAATTTGTTCGTTGGCTCTAATTTTGATTGCATTATTTTTTACTACATTTCTTGAATCAAGCAATCAACTTGTTAATTTTTCAGACAAAAGCTTAATTGGTTCTTTTGTTTGAATTTTATCAATCGCTCCCAACCTCTAAAATGATGTGGATATGGTAACAGAGTCATTGGGTTCCATGGCATTTTTTTTTTTTTGTAAGTAAGAAGTTTAATATATTAAGGTCCTGCCAGAGGCAAAAGAGAGTTCCAAAATACAGTGATAGATCTGCTGAAATTACTGGGCTGCCCCAACAGAGGGAAAACCAACCCAGTCAACAACTTAGTCATCCTTAGCATAGTAATAAACCATAAAGAGTAATGTCTAAGACAAAGTGGACATCCATAAAAAACAACAACCAGCTGACACGACTTCTAAACAACCAGAGCCTAGACACCTGACATGTAACCTGGCCAGGTGGCGTTGAGATCTCCTGTCCAAGGTTCCTCTTTGACAACTGTCGTCCCGTCCTCCCACTACACCTCGACCTCCTCCTTGGTCTCAGTTCCAAGGTCGTGCCTCGCGGGTTCCTTCTCAGCCATGGTTGCGCTTCCATCCCATTCCAAATCCGGCTCTACTGCACACTGCATCACCACATCTTCAGTCGTGGTAGTTGCCCCGGGTCCCTGCTTCGAAGTCGCGTGCGCCTTGACCTCTCCTTCGGCGGTGTCTGCTTCGGGTTCCTTCCTGGAGGTTTCTCCTTCCGGGGTCGAGAGGAAGGTCTCATGCATCGAGGAGAGAAGCTGAAGGAAGATCTCCACCTTGTCATTTGTAAGTTGCAGCTGAAATTGCAGGTCCTCGACCCCCTGGCAAAGTTCAAATACGAGGCTGTAGAGGATGGCCAAATTGTCTTTTACCTGCTCGCCAGTGGTGGCGTCAAAGTAGGGGAACCCAGAACTCCCAGGCTTCCGCGTTGAGGGTGGTGGATCTTCTCCTAAGACTCATGGGAAAGTCGAGCGATGAGGATGGGGCGGTTCATTCCCAGGTGGAGCGAGGAGGAGATGCAAAGATGAGCATGGCGGCCGAGGAATAACTTCCAGGCAATTGATGCTTGTTGTCGGCGGAGCGGGAGGGGTATTGCTGGGCTGGGCATCCTGGAGGTGAAGGGATGGACCAGAGGGGGGCATAGTAGGCGAGAAAAATGAGGGTCGCCGAGGTCTCCAGGGAGAACCCTGCCATGGTTTCCCTCTCAAACATCGCTTGTGCTTAGGCATCGATTGCGCGCAACAAAGGTCGCAGGGTTGGGTGTAGTAAGAAGCTACCGGGGACCAGTGGGCGCATTCATACAACGACCATGGCAGCAAGGGGGAAAGCCCATCAAACCACCAACAAAAACAATGAACGGAGAATAACACCAGCGCCATAACAAAATGCAAAGGCCGAGTGCAATAACAACCTTTCCCATCACCATAAGAGTGCATTAATACCACAGGAGGGTGGCAGATGGAGGCACGAGCCCGTCACATGGCTCCGTGCCCCGTTGGAAAACGTCATTCTCCTGCATGCGCCAGGTGGCATCCACTAACACCCCATCTGGGGGGGGGTTCCATGGCATTTTAATCTATTAAACATAATTTTGTTTGTTAATGACTTTTGATTTATGCTTGACATCCCTTCTAATGTCATTGTCTTCCCATTTTATCCATCTACAATTTTAAATTTATTGATTGGATCGGTACTTCCCAAGACTTGACACCATGACCTCCAAGAGCTAGCATGTTGTCTTGCTCTGAATATTGAAAGGCATGATATTTGCAAGTGTTTTCCATTTCAAGGAGTAGTGGATTACCAATTGGGTGGGTATTGATAGTTCCAACAAGGAATTTTAGATGCATTGCTACTTCTATTAGTACCCACTTAAATAGACTCAACACTTACCATAGATCAACAAACTTAGACATTTGTGCATAGGGGAAAAATATATATTGGGAATGACCTCATTTCCTCTCTACAATCTCCATCACTACCCACTTGATTGAAGTAAAAAATGTAGTATGGAACACATGCACATGATGGCATCAAGAAAATGGGTGGATGACAACAAAATATTATGTCATGATTGATCAAACAAGCTAAGTGGATAGGAGGATGCCAAGCATTTTGTAATGTAATCAATTTTTAATTTAACAAAGAATTCAGTAATGTAATCCTTTTTAGTGTGCCAAATTATGGGATTAACTTACTCGTGAAATTATTATTGCTCATATTCTTAGAGTCACATAACTTAACTTTGGTCTCGCAGGAGGAAGTAGTGGCTAGATGGACAAGTTAAGAGGATAAAAAATTGAAGCATTGTGAAATTTGATACCCATTGAAATAATATTGTTTCTATTTACCACTTCCATGTCATGATATAAAGAACAATGATTGTAAATATATTAACATGTTTTCATAATTGAGAAAGATATGTAGGGTACAATCTATATCCATTTTTGTAAACATATATGTTTATCACAAATGTTATGATATTGTTGTAAACATGTAAAGTGAAGAAATATATCATTTAGATTCATCCCATGACTAGTTTGATTAGTGTAAATATTGGTGCGTGCATTTATGTATTAACTATGTGAGAGTTTTCGAAATGTCACCTTGTCTTTGGTATTGCATTGCATAGATTGGCATGGGTAATAGGAGTTCAAAGTAAATTAATGGAATTCATTGAGTGGGATCACATTGGTATATAAGAATCAATCTTGGATCTGGGATTTTTAGGTATTTGGAAAATGAATAGATAATTTTGGCACCAACATCTCAAGAGTAAGTTTGTTCTACAAGTTTTTTTTTAATATGTGGACATGAGGTATTTGTACAATAAAACAAAAGCATTGAGATTTATTTTTGCAATCATGATGCATATTGAGTGGCAAGAAGTGCTTACAAATAACAATGAAGGTAAGTTTATAAACAATTTGGACTTGAGATGCCTATGTAATAAGTTGTGTCTAGACATTTAAAATCAAAATCATAGCTAAGGTAGGGTTCTTGAGACTTTGGATTTTAACTGTTATTAATAATCTATAACCAAATATGAAAATTTATAATTTATTGAGGAAATATTACAGAGGCTTGGGGATTGTATTAGTTTTGTAATGATTTATGACAATAAAATTTTCAAAATTTCTTGGAACTAGTACCTAAAGTAAGGGAACTTATTCATGACTTCTATGCAAGATGATATGCTTCATGCATGGAGAATCTTTAAAATATCAAGGAAACCTATGAGTTCATGATCATGTAAGTTGACCTTGATTGTCATGTAACATTTAATTCTCTTTGTCAAATACAAGCTCATTGATGTTTAGTTATTATTCAATCATTTAACCTATTACTGTATCTGAAAAATGCAGGTTTGAATGGTGGTCAATCCACGATCCACAACGCATTTCCGATTACATTTCTGCTACCCATGTTTTCTTATTCATGCCTTGGTTGTTTTTTATGTGTTTAGGAGCCTATGAAAAGAAAATAAGGCAAGAGTAGAAAACATGGGCAACACATGGAACAACCTGAACACGTTATGCTAGGAAATTTGCTCTATTTTAGCATTTATGATGTAGGATCAGGTATACTATGTTTATTTTTTTGTAAATAAAGGTGGAGCCTTATATTAATACACAAAGCTAACAACGAAAGGTGGAGCTATAGGTAACCAGAGCACAATGCTTTTCATGGTTTTCACTTTTTTCAAGATTTCGCATATCGCAATTTTGCGACCTTGGAGGATTGCTGCCTCCATACTCTGGAATCTTGATAGCCGAAGTTTCGAAACCTTCTGGCATCAGAACAATGGGCCCAGATGAACGGTGTCAAATACCTGTATAGACAACGATCCAAATTCTCTCCCTCTTTTTGCGACTTCCTGTATTGCGACTGCGCGACTTTGGAGGATTGTTGCCTCCATGATCTAGATTCCCAATAACTGATGTCATGAAATATCCTTGCCTCGGAGTAGTGGGCTCAGATCGATGGTGCCAAGTACCTGTATAGTCAATGGTCCAGATTCTCTCACTTTTTTCATGACTTCATGTTTCGCGACCTCGTGATTTTGGAGGATAGCTTCCTCGGTGCTCTGAACTCCCGATAGCCGAAATCCTGAAAGATTCTAGCATTGGAATGGTGGGCCCAGATCGACATTCACGAGTGCCTATAGAACCAATGGTCCTAATTCTCCTCCATTTGTAGCGCCTTCGCGACTCTGGAACATGGCTCCCACCATGTGCTAGACTCCCGAAAGCCGCATTCTCGAAGTCCTCTGTCAGTTGCTTATCATCTGTGCTATTGTTTACGGACACCCTCTCTCCTAAGCTTCTGATCATTTCTAACTTGGAATAATTATTGAGTGATCGAGGATGTCACCCCGTGAGTTTTTTGACTGCCCGAAGTTATGGAAAATAATCTGTTGCATTGAGTCAACTCTTGCATTGGCCTGTCTATCTACAACTTTTTTTCCCACTTCGTCGAATGTGCGAAGGGGTAATAGTTAGAGAAAGTCTAAGAAGTGCCTGGAAGTTCTAAAGAGGGCCTTAGAGGCACCAACTGGGAGTGATTTTCCCTGGATCTCTTCCATTTAGTATTTTTGTAACCAAGTCGATTATGATTTTGGAGTCTCCTTCAATGATCAGACAGGTTAGGTTTTGATCTAAAGCCATTTGCACTCCTTTGAGAAGACCCCAAATTTTTGTTGAATTGTTGGTGTTGCATTTGAGATTTTCTGCAGTGATGCTTTGGATTTGGCCCTAGCTGTTTCTTATGACCGCTCCATAGCCAGATCGCCCTGGATTTCCTTTTGAATCTCCATCAAAGTTGACTTTATGGAAGCCAGGGGGGGGGGAGAACCACTTGGAGGGACAGAGGGTTTTTGAAAAAAGGTAGGGTTGCTGAGGAGGGATGGAGTGAGAAAACGAGAAGCCCCAAGAGTTAAGGACAAATATCTCATTTAGGTCAGTGGGGAAATTTGCCTGGGTCCACAAATGAAGCTGAAGAGTTTCCTGGAAGTGTGAGAGGATTGTGTTCCAGAGGAGGGTGGGGGCAGAGGGCTAGGAGTGAAAGATTCTTCTGTTCCTCTCTTTCCATAGTTGCCAAACTATGAAGCTAAGTAAGAGTTTCCAGGTTCTGTTCAGGATAGGACTTTTGAAGGAACCAGAGCCCCAATCCCTAATTGTTCTTGTGATGATGTTCTTATCTCGTTTGGTTCTTCTCATGGGCTGAGAGGCTTGGTTCCAGATATCCTCGCTGAGTGGGCAGATGTTTAGGAGGTGCTCCATGGTTTCTTCTTGGAGATGGAAAAGATGGAAAATCAAGGGGCCGATGAAGCCTCGTCTTTGAAGATTGTCCCAAGTTAAGATCTTGTTCTGTAGAAGAAGCCAGAGGAAAGTAGAGATTTTGGGCCAGAGTTTTGATTTCCAAATGGTAATCCAGATGTTGTCCTTTTCAAGATTTTGGAATTTTTCCTATAGAATGTATCCCTCTTTGAGAGTGAAGCTACCATGAGGTGTGTATCCCCATCTGAGAATGTCTTGATCTGTTCTTTTCCGGGTTCGCCTTTGAGATGTTGCTTGTTTCCAATGCTGCAGGTCACAGTCCAATGCAACTTGGAGTTCCTAATGGGTTGATTTCCAGCTGATCCAGGGAGAGTTATTGGGGGTATCTGTCCACAGATATGCCACTTTGAGAGTGGCCATATATTGTATGTGATTTATATAGGATTGAAGATTTTCTTCCAATTGTAGGGGTGGCATTTGCTGCCAAGAATCTGTCCAGAATAGGGCATTTTGGTCGTTATAAACTTCCCAGAAAGCATGATCTTGAATGAGTGGTCGATTTTTCCAGGCCGCATTCCAGATGTTTGAGCCTTGAATTTTCTCCTCCATTCTTATCAGATGGCTTTGATGCGTATTGGGGAAATATTTTCATTTCCAGAGTTTGGCCCAGTTCTCTACTGGAATTTTGAGCCATCTCCACCAAATTATTGCTCCTATGGTGCTATTCAATTTTCCAAGGTCCCGGAGGCCCAATCCACCTAAATATTTGGGCTTGAAAACCTTGTCCTAGCTGACTAGGGCCCATTTTTTTTCCGGATTGTGTCCATGCCATAGAATTTTTCTTTGCAGATTTATTATTTTCTTTATGATGGAAGGGGGGGAAGCTAGGGAAGAGAAGAGGTAAGCAGGGATGGCTTGAAGGAGTGACTTTAAGAGAACAATTCTGGCAGGAAGGTTGAGGGAGTGAAAGGTCCAGTTGCTGAGATGGTTGGAAATCGAGAGTAAGAGAGAGTCCCAGGAGATATTTCTGGCTGTTGAGTTTGAGAGAGGGAGTCCCAGATAGTGAGAGGGTAGAGTGCAAACAAGAGTGTTCAAAAGTTGAGAAAGGTGATGTTGGATTGCTTTTGGAGTGTTAAAAAAGAAAATTTGTGACTTGGCCAGATTAAAGGTGGTGCCAGAGGCTTCACTGAAATTAGAGAGGATGGAATTTAGTTTGTTTGCCTCTTGCATAGCGGGGGTGTTCATTAGTAGTGTTTCATCAACAAATTGGTTGTGGGAGGCAGTCAGTTGTAACCTGTGAAGAGGGAGGCCTTGGAAGGAGCCATTTTGGATAGAAGCCTTGATGTAGCGTCCTAGGCCTTCTGCCATAATGACAAAAAGGAACGGGGAGAGAGGGTCGCCTTGCCTTATTCCTCTTGTGGTGGAGAAGGTTTGAGAAGGGACTCCATTGACAAGGATTCAAAAAAAGGTTGAGGAAATGAGGTTCATTATCCAATAGATCCTATCCTTGCTGAAACTGAAATTCTATAAAAGAGATTCCATCTACTGCCATCTTAATTTGTCAAAATATTTTGAGAGGTCAAGTTTTAGAATCATACTTGGACTACGAGTGCTCTTGAGCGAGTGAATGATTTCATGGACAAGGATGACGCTATCCATGATTTTCCTTCCTTCGATGTACCCTGATTGCTCCTTGTAAATGATGAAGGGGAGTATGGGATTGAGTCTCAGAGATATGACCTTGGAGATGATTTTATAGACCACATTGCAGAGTGATAAGGGTATAAATTTATTTGGATCTGTTACTCTTTATTCTTTGGGTATTAGGGTGAGGAAAGTGGAATTTAGAGCTGGAAGAACTTTTCATGAGCTACGTGATTCCTCCACCAGATTCCACACTTCTTCCCTTAGCATTGGCCAATAGGAATGGAAGAAGTCTAGTAAAGACGTATTCTGGCGTCTTTAAGCCACATAGATCTGTAGTTACGTGCATAAACCCATGGTTTAGGGATTCAATCACGCAGGAAATACAAGTGGTACTTAATCGCACATATGTTGGCCACCCTTGTAACCCCTGTTGGTACCCCTTCGAGTGGTAGCACATCAGAAAGCACTTGTGTATGAATCATCCTAGATTACCCGAAGCCCTCTTTAGATAAACCGATCGGCCACATGATTGCTATAGTGTCACCGAGAACAACACTCGGGAAGATACTCTCTAGTACCTAGGTAGTAGGGTAGTACGGCTAAGGGTACGGTCTATCCTCCTTAGTTAGTGCCCTGAGATATTCGGCCGAGTACTACTGTTGGACCCCACATNGTTGGTACCCCTTCGAGAGGTAGCACATCAGGCAAAACCTATGTATGGATCAGCCTAGATTTCCTGAAGCCCTCTTTAGATAAACCTATCGGTCGTCGGACTGCTATAGTGTCACCGAGAACAACACTCGAGAAGATACTCTCTAGTACCTGGGTAGTCGGGTAGTACAGCTAAGGGTACGGTCTATCCTCTTTAGTTAGTGCCCTGAGATATTGGGCCGAGTACTACTGTTGGACCCCACATGTATATCAGAGAGCTATAGCATAGGGCAAACCCTTTTCTGTAGAACCCTTGAA
>SNQJ01S0156390.1:28294-39801 GCA_010110895.2 Picea sitchensis | reverse complement strand
AGGTTGTTGAGGACTGAGGAAAAGCTACAAGTATGTGTATCAGGATCAAAGGCACCAGATCAGTTACATATATAGGTATGTTATTCTATGTGTTATGAGGTTGCATCTTGGAAATATTGAGGAACATACTTAAGGGATATCTTTGTGAGATTTGGCATATGCCTTGAGGCACATCTTGGATGTATGGTATATGTTGGTTGAGGTATATCTGTTGAGGTACAATGTTGGTGCATATTGGCACATGGTTTATACTTGAGGTGCATGTTTGAGGTACATGGTCTATGGATGATTGGCATGTTGTTTAAGTTATATGGTTGATGATATGGTGCATGGTTAGAGGCACTTGTTGGTGATCTTGGTACTTTGGTACTTTGTTGACACGCTTCATTGTTGATATATTATGGTACATGGTGTATGGGATGATTGAGACATGTCATAAGTGATTTGGTATATGGTTGAGGCACAACCCATGGTACTTGGTTTATGGTACATGTTGGTACATGGTTGACGATATGCTACAGGTTTGATGCATGATATGGTACATGGTTGATACATGGTATGGTATAGGTGTTGGTGCACAATTTGGTACAAGTTTTGGGGCATGGTTGATGCATGGTTTGGTACAGGTGTTGGTGCATAATTGATGCACGGTTTGGTATAGGTGTTGGTGCATGGTTGATGCACGGTTTAATATAGGTTGTTGTACATGGTTGATGTATATGGTATGGTAAAAGTTGATGTACATTGTTTATGCATGATGTACATGGTTTGGTGATGGTTGTTGTATCCATGTGAGTGGATATGGTTGATGATGGTATATCAATGACAGTGACAGTGATAGTGAAAGTGACAATGACAACTAAAGTGATAGTGACAGGGTTAGTGACAGTGGCAGTGACAAAGTCAATGACAGGTTGGCTGATGTGACAGGTTGATGTGACAGTGACAATGACAGTGATTGTGGTAGTAACAATTGGTCTACACTTATATTTCAGGGCGGTAGGACGGGGAAAGGAAAGGGGGTTGTTGCCTCCTTCCAGTTGGTGCCAAAGAACACAGGGAGTTGGAGATTCCTTCAGGTTAGAGCCTAAGAATCAGGGGGTTGTAGCCTCCTTCTGGTTGGAGCTAGAGAATTCAGGGAGTTGGTGCTTCCTTTAGGATGGAGCCTAAGAATCAGGGGGTTGTAGCCTCATTCTGGTTGGAGCCAGAGAATTCAGGTAATTGTAGATTCCTTCGGGTTAGAGCCTATAAATAGGAGGTCGTATCATCCTTCCAGTTGTAGTTGGAGAATTGGGAAGTTGATACTTCCAATGGATGTGTTCTTTGATATATAAGAAATCATTATGTGGTTTTCTCCCATTTGGGTTTCCACATAAATTCTGGCGTACTGTGTATTTGATGTGATTTTTCTTATGTTTATATTCTCATGATATATTGAATGTAATCATAGATGATACGTTGATGATATATTGTTGATAAGATTGAATTTTTTCTATTGTGGTTAAAACTAGTAAAAGTGTTCATACTAATTCACCCCCCCCCCCTCTCAGTATTCCAACATAGGTGTTGGTGATTTGTCCCAAACTAACTTTGAACCTCAAGGAATGTGAACCCCTCAGGCAAATTATACCCCCAGTACCACCATTTATTGGATCACTTTGTGAGGCACCATCAAAGTATTCCCAAGAACAAGATTTGTCCATGATCTCGAATGTAATTTTCCTAGGAGGCTTGGTATGTTTTGCTTATTTGAAACTTGATAAAATATTTAGCCTTTGTGAAGAAAATTGTAAAGGAGGAATGGTATGGTCATAAAAAAGTATAGCATTCCTAGAAATCTATATTCCCCATGCAAGAATCACTTGCAAAGCTTTGAATCACTTGACCTATTCATTTTCGAACCAAATTTCCATACCTACCTCAATATAGTCCTCTCTTCATACATCCTTTATTCTAGATAGACCTTCGACTTCCTCCCACATTTGCACAACACATGAGAAAGACATACTAAGATGATAGTTGGATTCTTCGTGTTCTTCGCATAGAGGATACCTCCTTGGACCACATACATTTGTTTTTTGTAAGATGTCCCATATGAGGGCTCTATTATTGAGAAAACTCCACATAAAAGTATGAGATTTTGAGGGACATTTAAACTTCCATATCTTATTCCACAACCATCTTTTGTACCCCGCTCCTTTCTGTGAGATGAGGGATTTATATCCCCCTTTAGGGGTGAAGGCTCCTAATGGATGCATCGATCAGATTAGGCTACCCTCTTCATATTTTTTCTTGACATGACTAGATTTTAGCTTAGTGATATATGCTTCCCAAAGCTTTTCACATGTGTCTCTAAAACCCATCATTTATGCATGCAAACCTTTCTTGATTCCAAATTATAGTTGATTTAGGGTCAACTATCTGGCTTAAATGAAAGCAACCTCCATATTTTAAATCTTGAACCATGTGGCTTGGAATCCTAAAATCCTCGCCACATCCAACCCATGGATCCTCCCCAACCCTTACTCTAGTACAATGACCAACAAGTTTCCACACAAGCCAATTTTATACCAAAGGAAAGGATCGAATCACTGCTTTCCACATAATAGATACATTTTGTATATATTTCAAGGGAATTCTTAACCAATCCTCCAAAGAATCACAACTTATATACTTTTGACTCGGTGCATGACACCATAATCCTTTCCCTTGAATGAGCCTCCATACACTCTTTGTTGTCAATGCCTTGAAAATATGAAAGATGTTTTTTAGATCCCAACCTCCCAATACTTTTGGGATTGTAATCATTTTCCAACTTACCAATGGAATCTCCTTCTTCTTTACATATTGACCATAAAAATCTAAAGTTGATTCTTTTGAACACCTCCAAAGCACCTTTGAGAATCTAAGATAGTGACATCCAATACACAAGAATCACTTCTAAAACATGCTATACCAGCACTAGTTTGTCCCCTCTTGAAAGTCATCGACTACACAAACATTTATTCTCTTTTCCACTTTTTCTATCAACCAAAATCAATCCCTTTTCAAATAAACATTTGGTTTTCAAATGAAACCCAAGTATTTCAAACCAAAATCCAAATTGATCTGACTATAAGGAAACAGATTTGAGAAATATAACATGTCTTCAATAAAAAAATCCCCACAAATAAGACAATGGAATTTTTAATGTTTATTTGTATGCCCATAGTTATGCAATATAAATCTATAATCTCCCTCAACTTAACTACATTTCTTCTAGTCCTGTTATAAAATATCGAAATGTCATCAACAAATAAAAGGTGACAAAGATAATAAGAACCCCCTATTTTTATACCCTTGAAGCTCCCTAATCTTTTGGCATCTAATAGATCCCTATTTAGGCCTTCTACAACAATTTTAAAAATAAGAGGGGAAAGACGGAACCCTTGCCTAATTCCTCTTTTAGGCCTAAAGAAAAGAGTTGTTGAACCATTCATCAAAACACTGCATGTAACTGAAGTAAGACATATCATAATCTAGTTCACAAAAGGCACATAGAAACCCAAATGTATTAGCACTAGCCTCAAATATGACCAACTTAATCTATCATAAGTCTTTGAAAAATCATCCCTTTGCCACCATAGCTCTTAATTTCCTAGTTTTTATGGAGCAAAGTCCCTACTGAGCCAGTCCAACTACTCATGAATATGCCTACCCTCAAGAAATCTAAACTACTCACTCGAGATAGAATTTGAGAGAAAAACTTTAGCCCTTCTAGCAATGATTTTATCAATAATATTATAAATGAAGTTACAAATGGATATTGGCCCGAATTCTTCAAAGGAAAGAGGATTATCTAATTTTGGAATGAGGACTATAAATGTGGCATTAAAATCTACAATAATCCTACCTGATGATCTTGACTCCTCAATGACCTTCCTTGAATCCTCTTCTAGAATATCAATAAACCCTAAGAAAAACTCAACTCACAACCCATCAAGACCCATGATTTTGTCTTTCTAGAAACTATGAAGCACATGGACTGCAATTCCTCCTTAGACACCTCTTCCATCAAACTTTGATTTTCTTCAGCATTTACAAAACTAGGGAAGAAAGAGATCATTCTAACCACATATGCTATAGTATCTCTACCATCGGCTTTGTAAACATTTCCAAAATGTTCCACCCCTAAATTATATATATCATTGAAACTATTGGCCTCAAACCCATCATTTCTCACAATCTTCCAAAAAATGTTCATGTTTTTCCTATAATTGACATATTGGTGAATTTTTTTGGAATTTTCATCTCCACTTTTAAGCCATAGAGCACAGCTCTTGAGTCTCCATTTTACTTCTTTGTCAAACAAAATTTTCCTTCTTCTTTTTTCTCCAAGAGATTGACCTTTTCCTTTGCTTCCTCGAAAAGAAAACCAAAACCCTCGCAATTATATAGAACCTCCAATTTGGCTCCAACTTCATTTAGGGATTTTTCATTGTTTCGTTTGTTTTCATGGGCCCACTCAATAAAAACATGCTTGAAATTGTTAAATTTGGATTCAAATTGGATAGCAATTCATTCCCTAGACGATCTATCAAAGGATCCCACAAATATTTAATCAACTTTACAAAATCCTTCTTCCCCAACCACCCTAGGTTAAATTTTAAAGGGCTCGAGGATTTCCTCCCATGTAAAGCTATATCAAGAACAACTAGAAAATGATTGGAATTTCTGCTCGAGCTTACCCATTGTCGAATTCTTACTGCATCCTCAAGCCATGGATCCAACATCAAAAAAAATTATAACCCATTTTCTATCTATTCATCGTCAATCCTTTTATTATATCAAGTGGGTTTTGAATTTGCATGCATAACATCAATCAAACCATCATCATCCAACTTCCATAAGAGATAATCAACTTGAACTGCAATACCTCAAACCTTTGAACTATGCCAAAATAAATTTAATCCCCCCCCTAATAATGGAGAGCCCCTAGCCTAACCAACCACATCTAAAAATCTTGTCTCGATAATCCACCCTATTAGCATAAGGCTCGCAGATGTTTAAGATGGTAAATTCCCTCCCCAAATATTAGGAGTGAAGCATTGTTCCTAAACCTGAATCAAAGGACCAATAATTATAACATATTTGGGATCTTCTCTTCCACCCATAAATAAGACCCTCGGCCCTACCCCTTGAATCAATAAACATAAAATCTCAACCCTCAAACATCTTTTCCAACTCTCCCACTATACACTCCCCCAAGACATTATCTCTTGCAATAGTAACACATCAGGATTTTGGGCTTCCACAACCTTCTTTAAGGCCAACTTTTTTGAGGGGCTTCCCAACCCTCTATAATTGATGGACAAACAAATCATTTCTCACCCATAAAAGGGGTGTTAGCTTCCCTAAGAACCCCTTCTAATGAAAGTTTCTTACTAGATTGGACCTCGTTGAAATCTTTAACTTGGGTTAAAGACATAAAAATATTTTCTTCCCCTACCATTTTCTTTAGGTCCCTTAAATTTGTTCATGCCCAAGCCTCCTTCAGTTTCTCTTAAAAACCCATTCCCCCAACTTTCCTAGATCTAAGGTTATAGCTAATAGGATCCACCTTCCCCTCTATAGTAGACAACGCCATATATTCCTTGTCATCACTTAGACACGCAATAAACCCAAAATACTATACTTCTTTGGAAACCCTACCCACCACATCAAACAAATTAACTAAAGAAGAATAATGATTATCCCTAAACCCATATAACCAATTCAAAAAATCAACCTTTATCCAATCACAACCAACTCCCACGTGATCATTTGACCACAACCCAAAAATTAATTGTTTTTTTTTAGGAGAGCGAAAATTGAGGGGGGTGGAGAACTTATGAGCTTATGAGAAGCAAGTGGGGATGATCCATCATCCCGCATTCTATCATTTTCCAAATACAGAGTGGATTGATTTAGATCCATGAGCATGGGAGAGTATGTACCTGAAATTGCTCAGTGGGTTACCTTGTCGCCTCTATATCCTACACCATATCCACCACCAAACCTTATGAATTGAATTCTTAACGAACCTCTATTCCTTCTAGCATGGGAATTGGTTCTAGGATTCTGCCCCCTTAGAATGCACATTGATTTTCTCCTTCTTGACTGAGTCTTCCTTTTGATGAGGGAGTTTACAATCCATTGCCATATATAAGTAAGAGTGGCACCGAAGACATATAAATGGAACACCTGCATATTCAAAAAAAATCTCAAATTCAATACCACCCTTCTTTAGGACCATACTCTCAACAAGTCCCTCCCTAAGATCCAATCCCATTACAATCAAGTAATGGTAATAGAATCAGTATCATGAAAGGATATATAAAATTCATAGAATTAACCGAGGGTATTCCCAATCTCCATGAATACTTTAGGTGACCAAAAATCGATCGGGAGGCTAGGTAACTTAGCCCATACTAATTTTATTATACCTTCTCTTTCTTGGCATAAAAAAATGGGGTCCATTTTTTTAGTAACAGGGGTGTTATACCCCATTTCCCATATGAAGAAAATACATTCTATACATGTCAAGCCAAGGGAAAGATGAAGGCCATGTTTAACATCCCCGCTATAATCCCCAGTTTAATCAATGCTTATGTAGATATAAAGTGTGGCTATGGCCAAAGCGATGTAATATGTGAATTGTGTTTCTATGTTTTAATAATAAAATGTGATGTCAGTTGCTAAGGGGGCATGGAAATGATATGGGAGCTAAATTAATCCACAAGAGAGGGGAGTGTCTAGGATAATGGCCAAGAGAGGTCCAAGGGGGAATTACTCGTGTTTATTAATTCAACCCTTTTTCCTAAATTCTGCTATTTGTATATGAACCTTCTAAATTTTTATTGAGTGTTCCCAAATCCAATCATTGAATTCATATAAGAGGGTGGATGTGAGTGGTCACATCCCAAAGTTATTGGGCACATGGGGTTGAGTACAATCATCTTGGGGAAGAGTGTGAGTCAAGAAATGCAGGCCAAAGAGAGGAAATTTGTATGGGTTGGGACATTAGTTTTACACACGGATTTTTTGTGAATGAGAAGCAAGGGGAGAACAAAGAAAGAGAGCTTGGAGATGGTGCAGCCATGGGGGGGAATTATAGAGCAAGTTGGAGCATATTGGAGCATATTTGGAGCTGGAAACTAAAGAACTAGGTTGTCAGGACTGAAGAGTGAACTCCTGAGTGAGTTGCACTAAAACAATAAGTGTTCATTGTTATTTGTTGGTGGTTTTCCTAGCAGTAGGTTCGCTTGAGTTCCAAAGAGGCACTGGTAAATGAATGGGACGCCCAAGGGACTAGGATCGGTGAAGGGGTACATTCCTTGGGTTGGAAAGCTCAAGAGGAAGAGAGTTGGTGGAAAATTGAGATAGTTAAAGGAAGATATAAGTGGGTTGTGAGTTTTATAAGTTGTGAGTGGACTGTGAGAGACCACCCTTGTTTATGGATTACTAGCCTTGGCTCGGGGGTGACTGGTTGTTGATATTTGGAACAGTCGGTTTATGGTTGGGTGGAACGTCCGTCCCAAGCAGTTGGTTGCACAACTATTGTGAAAAGATAAGTGTTTTAAGTTGTTTCTGTTGTATTATGAATTTTAATTGTTGTGCATGAACTTTGAGTATGAGAACATATTTTATATGTTGTTGTAATGAAGTTTATTAGTTGTATTTTCATGATCATTTTATCATGTTGTAGATGCATCTATTTTGCGGTTATAGATAGAGGTTAAATATGTTTAATTCATGGTTGAAAGCTACAGGAAATTAGTTAAATATAAATTATTTAAAATAGTTATTAGAGATTTCATTTTTGTGAGTTTTATGCACCGTAATGTCCCTCGGTTGGGCTAGGGGACGTTACATTATAGTCTCATAACCTCTAGTTCAAACATTGGGCTTGTATGGGCCAAGACAGTTGCAAATTGGTGAAATTCATTGTTGCAAATTTTGTATGTGACGAAATTGGGGGAAAATGGAGAAGAACGAGATGAAATTCCCAATTTCGTGAGTGAAATATGGGTTTAGATGACTCTGGGTTGTTTAAGAGGTTCCATGGATCCAAGCTGCAAAGTTGCAGGGCAGAATTAGATCTGGAATGGTTGAATTTTGAGTTTGAATGGTTGTTGTAGAGTTATAGGCATTTTGGTGAATGGATGGTCGAGATCATGTTTGATCTCAAGATCGGCAACCAAGATTCACTTTGAAAATTTTTAAAATCCATAAGGTATCAGTCGTTTGAAAGGTTGAGTAAATCGACAGTCATGATTAATCTTCAGCGTATGAGGAAATAGATCGGATCGACGGTCCAGATTCACCTAGGTTTTTGTCAAAATTTTCTGAGTGGAGGTTCGACAACATAATCCATCGACGAACGATGGTCAGATCAGCGAGTTTGGTGAAGTGTTGTAAATTATACAAGAGGAAACGTCGATGGTTGACAAACAATGGACGGGCATCGATAGAATTGGACGAAGTTGATACAATCAACGACCAGGATTTATTTTCGGGGTTTGTGAAATGAATGATATCGACGTGCTCGATCAGTTGGAGAAATGTTGAAAATTTGCTAAGTGTTAAAGTTCACCAAGAGAAATTGTCGATGGTCAATGATCAGGTCGGCCGAAATGGTGAAAATTTTGGTTCAGCCATAAGACATCTTTGACCGTCGATGGTCGACAGCTGAGCGTCGGTCGAATTTGGCGAAGTGTTGGGTCATCTAAGAGAATCGGTCAATGGTCGATGAAGGGAAGAGGGTGATGATGTGTCATTCCATGTCATCATCTACATGTCATGCTATGTCAACAGTTGCCACGTCAGCCAACAGAGGTCGATGGCCAAGTCAGTCGATTTGGGTAAGCAACTTCGACAGCCATCAGAAATCGTCGATTGCCAATGGGCCAATAGTCAACGTCAATCGAATTAGTGGGCAGTTCCATTCGCCAATTAAGATCGCTGATGGTCGATGGTTTGGTCGGTCGGTTTAGAGATTGAGTGCAAAGTCGTAGTCGAGAAATGGGTCAACGGTTGATGGTCGGATCGACAGTTTGGGAAAAATGTTTTGCACACCCAAAGGAGGATGCCAATCATCGATGGTTAATAGAGTCATATTAATGGTTATTGTTTCTCCTGATTTGAGATCAACGGTTCATATTTGAAGGGATGTTACAGTAGTAAAAAAATCAATTTTATGCAATTTTTTGGTGGTTTTTGAAGGTCATTAACTTGTGAGGCATTTTTGAAGGCCTAAACGACATTTTTAGCAAATCAAAACCCTCGATTAAATAGTGTAACAAGGTACACTTTTCCTCTGCATCTCAAATAAAAGAACTAGGAGAGAGCTATCCAATGAGCTAAATGGTTCGCAAAATGAAGTTCATATGAGAAAGTTACAACCAAAATAGTGAGGGTAAAATTTCGACACCAATTTTACTTCTAGAGGGCATAACTCCATGCTCAGAAGTCCATTTGGGGCACATGAGTAGTCGATGGAAAGCTCATGATCCATTGAAGCCATCGGTGGAGTTAGATTTTGGTTATGGGTACCTGAAAAATGTTCAAGAAGAGAAATAAGGCACCTATATCACACAAGGGTAATTTGGGTAAAACAACCTAAACGTCTCTAAACCATAACTTTCAACTCATAGCTCGGATTTGAGCAAACAAATAGTTGATGGAAAGGCCTTGAGGATTAGAAGACATATGTCAACCCATAATTTTTATTTGGGCAATAAAATTTCTCAGAAACTAATAAAGATATTTTTGTAGCAGTAAAAGACTGGAAATTGCAGCATGTAATTGTTGTAAATTTTCGCTCAGAACTCAAATTGAGGCATGAATATAGCCGTTGGAAAGTTGTTTCAGAGAGGAATGCATCAAGGAAATCAAAATTTGAATTGGTGCAATGTTTCCCTCATAAATTGATGAAGAAACAATATTTATTCTAATGGATGAAATGTTTTATGTTATGCATGTTTCTAACAGTAATTATTACATGCACATTTCTTGTAGAATTAGAGGTATAGAAAGTAACTTTAGTCCTTATATGATGACTAGAGTTATGGAAGATGATCAGGGATCTTACAACCATGAGAAAGGGATCATAGGTTTGCATGTCAGCATGGGGAATGCTGAGACAGATTCAAATGGAATAAGGAATAGGCAAGAGCATGTCACTATGAGAAGCCTGCATAAAGAAGTGCAAATATATAGAGCTTATAACAAAAGAATTTTGAAGGCTCGTGAAGAGATACATCAGAGCTTAAATATGTTGCATAAGAAACTTACCAAGGACTCTGGCACTAAGAAATCATATAGTGCTATACAAGTGTCAGCATATATATCCCATAACAAAAGGGACGATCATGGAAATGATAGGCAGCCAAGAAGCATGAGAAGACACCATCATTCTCCAAGGCGGTACACTAGAATAAATCATGCAAGCTAAGGGCCAAGGAGTAGCCCAAGTGTGTCTCTTTTCTGGAGGCAAAGGAGAAGGTTTGAGGCAAACAACTTGTAAGGTGAGCTTAGGAATATTAAGCCACCAACTTTCAATGGTGAGCACGGGAAGGGAGAAGAGGTTGAGGCCTGGCTATTGGAAATGAAGAAATATTTCAAGCTGCATGAATACCCCTCTCGGGTAGAAGATAGAATTTACACCTACCATTTGCAAGGAAAGGAATCCATGTGGTGGGATAAGCTTAAGAAAGCCAAGGAACCTTAATGACAAGAGGATCTCATGGAGGTAGTTCAAAGGAAATTTCCAAGAGAAATATATATCTAAGCATTATTATGAAAGGAAGATGAAAGAGTTCTTTGAACTCGAGTTGGGAAAAAAGACAATGGGTGAATATGAAAAGAGGTTCTTTGAATTGTTGAAGTATGTTGACATCATTAAGGATGAGAAGGTCAAAATGCAAAGGTTTTTAAGTGAGTTACCATCCTTCTACAGTGACAAGATACAATATTATAACCCCAAAACTTTGGAGGAAGCCATAAGGAGATCAAGGCACCTTTATGAGAAAACCAAAGGAAGGCTAGTGTTCCAAAAGGCTTGGAATGAAAAGATGAAAGTAAAAAGGGATCAAAGGAAGAAAGGTTTTAAGCCACTCTCTTTCAGAAATAATTCCCAAACAAATCAGCAAGGTCAAGAAACCCAAAATGAGCACAAGACTGCAGTTCATTTGGGAAAAGTCCAAGGAAACAATCTGTTCAATGTTGGGGATGTGAGGGAAATCACTTATATAGGGATTCCCCTCACAAAGAAGAAAGAATGAGAACTTTCCACAACATTCAAGAGGTTGAAACAGTGGAAGACATGGGAGGAAGCATGTCAAGGATTTATGCATCATTGGACAACAAGCAAGCGGAATATCAATCCCCCGTGATTGAATTGGAAGGTAAGATTGATAACCAGCCCATAGCAATTTTGATTGATTTTGGAGCTAGCCATAGTTATATAAATGCTAACATTGTTGAAA
>SNQJ01S0156389.1:0-22307 GCA_010110895.2 Picea sitchensis | reverse complement strand
CACTGACTGGAATTTTTCTTACTTCATTTGTAGATCTTTCTACCTTTAACTTATTTTCTAATATGGTTATTGTAACTTTAATTTTATGACATTTAAGGTGGCTTGGATAAGATCCTTTCTTACCATGTCTCGTGTTTGCGTATGCCATTGTATTTTTTCTTCTAGGGGTAAGGAATTCATATCCATTAGAACTTTATTAATATCATAATCATGAGGTGACATTTCCTTTTCAGATTTGTCCACCTTGGGTCTCAAGAAATCCATCTAAAAGATTATTTTTTTATAATCAATCGAGGACAACAACCTGGGGGGTGCAGGCCCTTCATGACTTAATTGAGATACAAAAAAAATTGATTGTTTTGTATCTTTCCAATCAAGTTCCATTTCTAAGAATATATCATAACTTTCTCCTAAAGAGAACCTTTCTATTAACATTTCTTGCTCTAAGAAGAATTTCCCAACATCCTTAAAAGTTGAGTCACATGAGGATGTAAATTATGTCACTAGGAAAATAGATCTCTAACAAGAGGGTCCTTCTTCTTATTCTTCAATTGGGTCTGATCCTTCTTCTGCATGTGAGTCGAGCTTTACCTTCTTAGTAGGAGGTGTACTTTCATCAACTCCCATTGGATCACTTGCTTGTTTTTTTCTAGATTTCTTCTTTCTCTGGGGTTTCTATAATTGAATCAACTTCTTTGACTATGTCATCTTAAATATTTATCATTGAATTCTGCTAGAATGTCCTTCATGAGATTTCTTGGAGAATTATTTATTTGGCATATCCAAGATCTAGTGTTGAAGCAATTGATGGACTTTGGTCCATAAATCTTTGTTTGTGAATCTTTCTTTGGTAGCATCTAAGTGATGTACATAAGATTGAACACCAACTGCATGTTCATGTTAGAAATAACATAGAAAGGATAATATTTCCAAGGATCATCCACTTCGAAACTAAATTTCATTATCATACTTTCTATACTTTCCTAATCTAATTTATCATTTACCAAGAAACGGAAAATTTATGTTGGAATTTGAAGAAGAGTATTTTTAGCTTTTGAAGCAAAATGAAGGTAGTCAGAGCTTAATCTTTGCCTTATTAATTCTAATACAAAAATTGTGTGCGTAATAAAAACAAGTAATCTTTATGGTTGAGACTCAAACCCATAAATTCTTATGATTGTATAATCTTCAAAAATATACAAGTCCCCAAATTTTATGTGTTGTCCTAGTTGTAGGGAATATATGCAGTAAGGAAAAATTCTTGGAGGAGGTTGATCATGAATTAGAATACACACAATATCCATAACATTATCAATGAAGAAATTATAACCTCCCTTATTCCCTTGGTCCTTCAGATAATCGATCCATTCAGTAACATGGATAGTGTTTCCTTGTTGATCTATTTTATTTAGTTTTAAACAATCAAAACAAGAAGGTGGTTGATGCATCAGTAAATAAATTATGATTGATATCTAAAACTTTTCCAGTCTTCAAAATAATTCAATTGTTCATGAATGTTATCTAAAAGGTATTCTACAAAATCAAACCTGGCTCATTTTGAAAGTTTTAATAGGAAACCAAAAATAGAAACATCTACTAATGTGTCATTGTTATACCTGGGGACCAAACAAATCATGGTTATCACTTCTTTGGTTGAATATTTAAATAATAATGATCTCAGAGGAAGATTTGATTCAAACCCATCAGTTGCAATTACCTAATCTATCATAGAATCCAATCTTAATGATATTGGTAGTGAGCTAAACTCGAGGGCTAAAGCATATTCATTTATTTTATCATCGCTTTCAGATAATGTTAACATTTCTGCCAGGGCTTTCTCATAAATTGAGAAGACTACTTTACTATTTTTGTCCCTAATTACCCTTGATGTTGAATCATTATTATGAGCACACATAATTACTAATTATGGAAAATGAAAGATGAGGGGAACCACTGCTCTAGCTTAACCAGAGCTCCATGCAGGAAGATATTCGTTATTGTTGTGAAAATTGGCGAAAGTTTTGTTTTTTAGGTCTTGGACAACTTTTGTTGTTATTTCAAATCCAAGAAACCTCAACGATGAGGTCAAGTTTATGAATTTTCATTTATTATCCAATTCACAAAAGTTCTACATGGTATCAAATCTATTTTGAATGTGATTTCTCTCTTAGTAAAGAGGGAGTTGGATATTTTAGTGGTATTGTACTTAGCATTGGTAAATGACTTAGCACGGGTTGATTAGGTGTGAAACCCTAAGGCACTTGCGAGGAGAACTTGAACCCCTAAGAGGTTATCTACTGACCTATCACAAGATTGGAGAAGAATAGGGTGCACTCATCGCATGGAGGGCTCACAAGCGAACACACTCACCAAGAGGGCACACTGTATTCACTCAATGTGCACTTCATAAAAACGCAAGCCATCATTCTTACAGGTGATGAATAGAGAGGGTGCACCAGTCACTTGGTGCACAAAAAACTTACACAGTCACACACAGCAAACAAACGTAAATGCAGAGAAGAGAGGAAAAGATTCAGAAAAACTTCATCAAATGTATTAGAGAGAAAATGTCCCCTTTAATAATGCAGGGAGACTTCTTACAAAGGTAGTTGTTTCTTTTATTTTCTGCGACTCTATGCACATTCAAAATGGCGAGAGTAGTTTCCCGCAACAATGAACTGACACAAACTGACTAACAATTTATTTAGACGTAGCCTTGTTTACTATATTGGCAAAGGCTTTATTACAATTATATGACTGACTGGCATTGACATAGATCAGAAAACTAACATAGTAATTATTCCTTTTAATGTCTTGCTTGCTACTGACTACTTATCTTCTTTTGTTGGTTGTCTAAGGAAGGTTGTCATCCTTCCTGATGGTCCAATGCCTCCCTATTTAGATCCGAAAGCATCCCTGTTTCGCCAGCAACTCAGGAAATCGTCGATGCATTGTGTTAGTTGTCAACCATTTGGCATGCGTTGGAGTTTCTCCCTGGCGACTGAATAGATAGGAAACATGTTGTTGTTGACGGGTGGTCCTTGTTTGTATATCCATAATTTGATCATGTAGCAACATAGGTTGAAAATCGGGAATATTGTCCATTAGATGTTGGACGGTTACTGTGTCTTCGAGAATTGGTGGCTCAAACAATTTTAAATTGTTGACGTTTAGAACATCATGGATGCCCAAATGTGTTGGAAGGTCCAAACGATACGCATTCTCTCCAATGCAATCCAATATTGTGTATGGTCCATATCGCAATGGATGCAAATTGTGATGACGTCCTTTGAAGCATTGCTTATCCATTTTCATCCACACTCTGTCCCCCGGTTGTAATGTTAAAGGAGTGTGATGTTTGTCATGACGTTGCTTGGCACAATCATGCGTATCTTGCAAGGCAGTTGCAACTTGAGTGCGTCATTTCAATAAATTTTGAATGAATTGATGGGCGACCTATTGTTCTCGATGTTGATGTGTTGATCCTAAGGGAGCCAAATTGATATTCGTCTCTATAGGGGCAAGTGGTTGGAAGCCAAAGAAAACATCGAATGGTGAGAATCTCATGGAAGAATGTGTGGCTTGTTGTAGCTATGATGTAGGATGTGGAGATAAGAATCCCATTGTTTATTATTGAAGAAGTAGTTGCACAGAGCAGCGACCAAGGTACGATTTACCACCTCTATTTTTTTGTCTGTTTGTGGGTGGAAAGTCGTGGAAAAACAAAGCTAACATCTTATTAAAGACCAGAGAGTACACAAAAAGGAGCTAAGGAAGCAGGAGTCTCGATCAGAAATGGTGTTGCTAGGTAGTCTGAAGTGTGGNTCTATTTTTTTGTCTGTTTGTGGGTGGAAAGTCGTGGAAAAACAAAGCTAACATCTTATTAAAGACCAGAGAGTACACAAAAAGGAGCTAAGGAAGCAGGAGTCTCGATCAGAAATGGTGTTGCTAGGTAGTCTGAAGTGTGGCCAAATATGATGGAAGAAAAAATCAGTAGTTTGGGGTGAAAAAGTTGTCTTATGGCAAGGGAGAAAGATTTCCATCTTGGAGAAACGTCAGACAATCATCCAAATGGCATCGTACTTGCGCAAAGTTGTCAGAAGGCCACTCAAAAAGTCCATAGAAATAAATTCCCATGAATCGATAAACGTTGATAGAGGCCATGCTTATGATTAGAAGGTTTACTTTGCGAACAGAGAGCACAAGCGTGAATGAATCATTCTACATGTCTAGACATGTCTAGCCAATAGAAGTGGCATTGGAGGTGGAGAAGCATTTTTGAAGTCCCGAAGTGGCCACCGCAAGAGGAAGCATGCGCTTCTCTGATGAGAATCAAATGATCCTCTGATTGTGGAACGCAAAGTTGATTGAGGTGATAGAACCACTCCTTCCTGATGGTATAATCGAGAAACGACGTCTGATTGATGGTTGTAGGTTGTTTTAAAGTTGCCCAGATGTATTTAAAAGATGGATATGCATCATAAATGTATTTCCAGTTGTCATATGTCGCACATATGACTGCTAATATATTCATCACTTGTCTCGGTGGTTGGCTTAACAAGTTTTCCATCTTGTTAGTGACTCCCTTCTTGTATTTAATAACCAGATGAAATTTTTGTATGTATGTCGCCCACTTCAGATGTCGTTGTTCCTGCATTTTATTTTGTGAGTTGATGAAGATGAGCAGGTGATGGTCGATGTGTAGAATTGTTTCTTTACCCAAAATATAATGGCACCATTTTTTCAACGCTTGTACCAAGCTGTAGAATTCTTTGCCATATGTATTGTAATTGAGATTTGCAGCAGAAAGTGTCTCAGAGTGGTATGTCACCGGGTGACCTCCCTGTTTAAGTATTGTGCCAATCACAAATTGAGAAGCATTTTCCTCAATTTCAAAAGGTTGGACCAAGTCTGGAAAGCAGAGGACCAGAGCAGAGCAGAAGGCTTGTTTCAACTTTTCAAAGTAACGTTAGGGATCTGCAGACCATAGAAACTTCTCTTTATTTGTTAATTGATTCAACGGACAAGCCAATTGGGAGAAATGGGAGACAAATTTTCTGTAAAAATTCATGCCTCCCATAAAAATTTTAAGAAGATGCACAGAGGTTGGCGATGGCCAGTGAGAAATATCTTGCACCCAAGAGGGATTCAAGCATACCCATGTATGGTCCACAATGAATCCTAAATATTGCACCGAAGTTTGGGCAAAGTAGGATTTTTTTTCTTTCACCTAAAGCTAATGTTGTCTCAATAATTACAAGTCTGTACGAACATGTTGAATATGTTCATCCCATGACTTGCTAAAAACCAAAATATCGTCAAGATAAATAATGACAAACTTACCCAGATGTGGTCGGAATATGTCGTTGATGAGCCGCATAAAATTGGGCAGGCCGAAGGGCATGACCAACCACTCATAAAGACCAAACTTGGTCTTGAATGTTGTTTTCCATATATCAATTGGTTGCGTGCGCACTTGATCATAGCCAGAAGTCAGATCCATCTTCGTGAAGAAGGAGGCCCCGTGCAGATGGTCGAGCAGATCCTCAATCCGGGATAAGGGATAGCGGTTTTTAATGGTGGTTTTGTTCAAGGCACCCTAATGGGTAACTAGATGTCATTTAGTAGTGTCCTTCTTGGAAATAATGAAGGTTGGAGAGGCATAAGGGGAAGAGGAAGGTTGAATGTGGCCTTATTCGAGGAGTTGGCCAATTTGGCATTCAATTTTCGTGGCTTCTTTGGGAGCCAGGCGATAGGATGATGCATTGGGAAAGGATGCGCTAGGAATGAGATCGATGGAATGGGAAATTTCCCAGGAGGGTGGTAGCCCTGTGGGTGGTTGAAACACACATGCAAATTCATGGAGTAGAGGGAGCACGGCAGGAGGAGTTGAATTAGTGAGGTTATCAAGGTTAAGAGGGCATACAAACACAAAGAGACATCTTTGTTGTTGATAACCTGGTGAATGGCTGCAGTCTCAGGACGTGGTGTTTGGGAAGTGGGAGGCGTTGAAGTAAGCACATATGTGCGTCCATCCTACTTAAGGTGGTATTGATGGGAATTGGCATGATACACTGCTTGTCGGTCTTTTTGGTATGGAAGACCGAGGAGGAGGTCAACACAATCTAAAGGTGATACATCACAAACCACGGTGTTGTGAAAGGGGCCAATGGATAAAATTATGGTGCAACACCAAGCGATAGTGATGTGAGGTCCTCTCTTTTGTACCCAGCAGAGTTGATAAGGATCTGGGTGCGGGGTGGTGGGAAGTTGCAGATGTTGGACTAAGTCTTGGGAGACCAGATTCTTTTGGATGCCATTGTCCAAAATGAGAGTTGTGATTTCATGTTTAATTTGGCAGTTGTGTGTAAAGAGGGAAATGTTAGTGCGACCTGGTTCTAGCGTAGTCATGAGAATGAGGGAAGGGTCAGCTTTGGTGGGGTTGTTGAGATAAATGGGTTATGGTTGTTCGAGAAATTCAGCGGAGTTGACCTCTGCAATCAAGGTCTTATTTGTGCAGATAATTTTAAGGGCTCGATAGTCAACAGAGTTGTGGGAGTTGATCTTGTGAAAAGTACACCAAACCGTGTTTTTGGGTGTCGACGAAGAAGAGGGGTAAGGTGGAGGATGAGAAGGGATTGGGTTATCATTTGGGGTTTGATTTGGCGGATAGCGGATTCGAGGAGCCACCTTTCTTTCTACGACCAAATCCCATAAGAATGCCTTGTCAAGAGAGGAGCTTTCCAAAAGATCTACTTCGCAACAAAGAGGTAACAAGAAACCATAATTAAATTTAATGATCAATACCTCCTCTGGATCCCTGATATGGAGTTGGATGCGCAACTTGAAAACGACGTCAATGTATCCTTGTACTGACTGAGTGGAAAGTTGGTAGAGCTGCAACCACTTGGCGAGAAGATTCTGGAGATATCCTGGGGGGTAGAAGCGTTCTCGCAAGGCATGACAGAAAGTGTCCCAAGAATTAATACCTCCAGTTGTTGGATAGTGTGGCATACCGATCTCAATGACCAATTCTGACTTTTCCAATTGAGTGTCCCACCAAGTTTGCGCTATCCCTTCGAGTTGCAGGCTAGAAATCTATCATTTAGTGGATTCTTCCATCTTGGGGAAAGTCTTGAAGTATGTGGAGAGGCTACGGATCCAGGAATCGACCGTCTCGCCATTCATTTGCCCGATGAACTTTGGTAACTGAAAGTGTGTGTCCAATTGCATGGTC
The DNA here is from genome assembly GCA_010110895.2 of Picea sitchensis. NCBI lineage: Eukaryota > Viridiplantae > Streptophyta > Pinopsida > Pinales > Pinaceae > Picea > Picea sitchensis. The sequence goes on along the minus strand of SNQJ01S0156389.1, from coordinate 15,070 downwards.
GTTGGAGTCTGGCATTGTTGGAGTCGAAGTAATTCATGGAGAGCCAGCACCAATTCTTCAACTGGAGTTGACGTGGCTGCACTGGACTCCTCACTAGAGACTTCTCTTCGGGGTGGCATGGTCTACAAGCATGGAAGAGAGTGAGTGTATCCTCTTGAAAGAAGAGGTGTGAGCTTCCAAAGGGGGGCATGAGGATGGTGCACGAGGAACCCTGAGAAGGGTGAAAAGGTTGCACCAACGCAGAGGCATAGAAGAACCCTGAGAAGGGTGACAAGGACGCTCTGAGCAAGAGCATGTAGTAATTAGTTGAAGAACACAAAAAAAAAATTGTGAAATTCATGGATGTTTTCTCCATCTTCTCCTTCTTCCCTATGTGTGCAAGCTTCCCCAAGGCAATTGCTCTGATACCAATTGATATGTCACAAGATTGGAGAAGAAGAGGGCACAGTGAACACATTCACCAAGAGGGCGCATTGTATTCACTCAATGTGCACTTCATAAAAATGTAGGCCAGCATTCTTATAGGTGATGAATAGAGAGGGTGCACCAGTCACTTGGTGCACAACAAACTTACACAATCACACACAAAAAACAAACACAAACACAGAGAAGAGACGAAAAGATTCAGAAAAACTTCATCAAATGTATTAGAGAGAAAGCGTCCCCTTTAATAATGCAGGGCGACTTCTTACAAATGTAGTTGCTTCTTTTATTTTATGTAACTCTTTGTGCATTCAGACTAGTGAGAGTAGTTTCCCACATCAATGAATTGACACAAACTGACTAACAATTTATTTAGACATAGCCTTGCGTACTATATTGGAGAAGGATTTATTACAATTATATGACTGACTGACGTTGACATAAATCAGAAAACTAACATAGTAATTATTTTGTTTAACGCCTTGCTTGCTATTGACTATTGATCTTCTTATGTTGGTTGTTTAAGGAAGGTTGGCATCCTTCCTGATGGTCCATCTACTTTATTTGTTGTTGATATTGCTTCGAGGTGTGCTTCATATTTGCAAGTTGACTCTCAATTTTAGAGAGTGTGGTAGGTTTGATGGTGCTTTCAATTTCACACCTTGGAAGTTTAGGCTACAAATGCATTTGGAAGTTGAGATTTGGGAGCATGTTGAGAAACAGATTGTCACACCTACCAATTCAAAAAAGTCAATTGTTCATGTTAAGGAGACCAAGGAAAAGAGAATCATTAGTGATTCAATGAAGGCTCACTCAATCCCTCACATTGCAAACAAGACAATCGATAAGTTGATGTACGATGTTTTGGTTGGTTTATATCAAATTTCTTTTGTCTCTAAATATATTCTCTTGCGAAACAAGTTTTCAGCAGTCCACGTGAGTAAGATAGATAATGTGGTGAGTTTCTCCGACTTGGAAACGTTTTTTCTGAGGTGTTTGTTCTCATGAGAAACTACCTAATTTAGCAAAATTTTGAGATAACCTTGTGAAAGAAGAGATCAAGTTGGATTCATGTTCAGGGAAGCAAAAGGAAGTAGAAGACCTAACTCTCATTGGGAGGACGAAGAAGGGAAGAAAGACATGATACAAGGGTGGGGAAGCTTCAAGCCAAGTAAAAAAGATTTGAGTAAGGTGAAATGTTTTAGGTGTCCCATGTTGGGACATTATGCTAGCTAGTGTCCAAATAAGGGGAAGGATAGGCAACATATACAAGGTGGGGGTTGCAGATATTATCACATGGATGGATGAGTTATCATCTCGAAATGAGATCGTCATCTCCACAACCTCTTATTTATCTTCTAACACAATGCAAGTGTTGGATGGTATGTGGACAATGGAGCTTTAAAAAATATAAATTATGATAGGGAACTCTACAATAGGTTTCAACAGCAAGAGAGAGGAATGAATGTGGAGCTGGGTGATGATGCTACATATCCTTTGAAATGATTGGGCTCCATTTCCTTCTAAATTCCATCAGGTGATGTTTTTGAGTTGGATGATGTTTTATTTGTTCCTAGTTTGAAGAAAGTCTTCTTTCAATTTCTTGCATATCATATCTACAATGTAGAGTTGCATTTGAAGAACAATATTGCACTATCAATGATTGTAGTATAGCTAGTATGAGAACTTTAGCTAAAGGTGTGCAAGTTGGTGACGTTGATAAGTTGCTTGTTGATCTGATGACACTTCTACATTCCAACTGACTATTGTAGGAGCCTTCTATCTTTGAGGAGGCATATGAGAAGTAGGAATGGTGAGAGGTAGTGATTGAGTATAGCTTCATTCTATAGAATGATGTTTGGAAGATTGTAAAGACACATATGGGGGAATCAATGATTGATTCTAGGTTGTTGTACAAATTCAAACATGCCACTTGTGGGACATGGACATCTGGGAGTTTGATGTGTGTCACAAAGTTGGAGAACTGCACATATGGGCCTATTTAGTGTAGATAGGTTGATTGTTGTGGACCAAGACCATTTGTTATTGTTGGCCTCCCTCACCTTTCCTTTAAATAAAGGGAAGAGAAAATCCTTCCATCATATACATTCTTGTTCACTAATGTAATCCCATACTTGTCTTAGAGATGTGAGGGTTAACACGAACTTGTCTTCTTGTACTCTTATCCATTTGTATTTTCTCTATGTCTTGAGAACTAGGGTTCTTGAACATTTGATATTGTAGCTCTTGTGAGAATAGAAAATTAGGGTTTTCTAGCATTTGGAAACCTCGGTGCTACTTGGTGTGCTTATTATGGAGGAGAGAGAAGGATATGTTCTTGTACATATGTAGGATGAAAGTGTAGGTACCAAGGAGGACTTGTTGATGTTGACATTAACTTGTTGAAGATCTTTGGTAGAATGATCAACTCTGGTTACAAGTGATTCCTAGCTATGAAGAGTCTGTGGTTAGGATTTTCTTATGGTTGTTGGAGAAATTTTTATTTTTGGAACACTAGTTCAGTGGGAGTTAACTGACTAATTCTATTATAGGACTTTCTATTTAGACCATCATAATTACGCATGCATGCATTCCTAAGGGAAGTTAATTATTTGATTGTTTTTCTCAATTATGGAATGTTTTGCCCTATATATGAATGTATTCCACTCATTCATTGTATCATATTGATCATCACCTATATCGATCATTTGATCATTGATCGTCTCATTGGAGTAGTGTGAATATATTTTCTCATTCTACTATATTGAAGTTCTCGTCATTTTCTTAATAAGTTGTGTTTGTAATTGATTTAGCTAGATCTCCTATGTAGGTTTCGATGAAACATTGACATGGTATTAGAGCTAAGTTTCTTGGAGCAAGCCAGACAAGCCAGAGAATAAGGAAAATCGAAGTTTTGGCAAGAAAAATCAGTGTAAAAATCAAAGGGAGTTCTCCCAAAATATTAACTTTTTGATAAAACATCCCACGTGAGAAGTAAATCGACCCATTTTGCAAGTGGGTTTTCAAGCATTTGGTGAAATTTTTCATCATTTGCTCACAAAAGAAGTGGGAAGATCACCTCCTGAAACTTATATGAATATTTCATTTAAAGTGCCCCTTTTTGCAGTGATTTATCCCAAAATATTAACTTTCTGAGGAAACAGCCCGTGTGAGAAATAAATTGACCCATTCTACAAGTGGGTTTTCAACCATTTGGTGAAATTCCTCACTACTTGCTCAGAAAGGAAGTCGGAATATTGCCTCCTGAAACTTATACGAATTATCCATTTGATATGCCCTTTCTACAATGATTTCTCAATTTTTCACTTGCAGATTAAGGGTAAACTTTAGGGCTTCTCAGAAACAGTGGGAGAGATGGATACGACACCAATTCTACAGTCAAATTTGGTGGTAATTCTCACACCATACAATTATTTTGAATGGAAGTCGAAGGCAGAATTCCAACTCAAAAGGACAAGATTGTACAACTTGACGATGCAGACAGAAACAAAACCTACATCAACAATTGAGAAGACCAGATGGGTGAACCGAAAGGATGAGGCCACAGGACTTCCTCTTGAATTGATTTCATCTTATTTATGGTTTCATGTTGATGCATGCAAGACTCCAAACATGACCTGGACCACCTTGGAAAGTCTCTTTGGAAAGCAGGATCAAATGAGAGGTCATATGCTCGAGGTAGAGTTGAATACCTTGGATCCTGGAAATTTTGATAATATACAAGATTTCTTTACCAAGTTTAAATCTTTGATATTGAGCTTGGCATCTTGTCGTATTGATAAATATCAACAAGGGGACCAACTTATTCTAACAATCTTGGCTAAGCTAGGACAAAAATATGTTGTCTATGTTTCCACTTTCCATTCTGGCAAATATCTCATGGGGCACTTTCCATTCTGGCAGATATCTCATGGGGACAAATTGGAAGATGCCTAACATGGATCAATTCATTGATTCTTTCACACATGAGCAGGAAAAACTCATTCAGATGGGCCTAATCAAGGATCTCAAAGCACATGCACTCACCATGCATGATGGAAAATGATCATCCAAACAGAATGGAAAGAAGAAACAAAACGAGAATGAGGGATATTCCAAACACTTCAACTATTCTTCAAGTTCTAAAGACTCTTCAGATTCCAATAAAAATAAGAAGTGAAAGCAATGCACTTACTGCATTAAACCAAATCATGAAGAATCCACATGCATGAAAAACAAATCGATATTATAGCATAAGTACTTCAGCAAAACAACCTTGGAAACTTCATTCCAAAAGGAGTCGAAAAGAAGAAAGAAGAAGATCTTGCATCTAAGAAAGGTAATCATCATACTCTTGTTGCAATTAATTCCTCATCTGATTCATGGATTATATATTATGGTGCATCACATCATATGGCAACGAAAGAGGAAGTTTTCACTTCTTTGAGTTCATGCTCTAGACCCCCTACTCTCATGGGGGATGATACTATACTAACAATAGCAGGAGAGGGAAGACTGGAACTCCATAATGGTTGTTTTGAGAATGTTTTACATGTTTCAAAGTTTTCTATGAATCTTCTCTTAGTTTATCAGATCACTCGGAAAGGTAAAATGGTTGAATTTACATCAGATTCAGTTTCAGTATTTGACATGCATGACAATTCCATTATTGCAATTGGTGAGGTGGATCACAAATCAAGGTTGTACAAATTCACTAAGTTTGTTGACGATGACTCCTCTTTTCTACTTACACATAAGGAGAGTAATTTGCATGCACCTCCAGTGTAACATGCAGATACTCTTGTACTTCCATAAGTTTCATACATTAGAGATGATTCCACACACTCACATTATGTACATGGAAATAAGAAAGTAGTACAGCCAGATAAGAAACCAACACCGAAGCTTCAACAGATGCCCAAGAAGTCACAATTCACATTTCAAGCAGCGGGTATCCTTGCAAGGAATTCATTATATTCAAGGAGGACTCAATCTCAGGATGAGGATCCCTCTCATCTCCTTTCAGCGTCTAAACCAGTGATGCCCCTGCATTGTTATATGGTTCAATCTTCAGATCCACGTACCTCCAGTAAGGTTGTGAGCAATCCATTATGGCAAGCAATCATGTAGAAGAAGTATGACTCACTCCTGGAGAATCAGACTTGGAATCTGGTTCCACTTCCACCAAAAAAGAATACTTTCAGGTGCAAATGAATCCACAAGATCAAGAGGTACAAGGCTAGACAGATTGCCAAAAGACTTCATCATATCCATAAATATTTCTACATCTTCACAAAAACTTTCAGTGAATAGAAGTTTCAGACTTTGCGGGATCGTCTTGGAGTGAAGAACACAGTTTCCTAACAGTTGCATTTTCTTCTTTTGATGCATTGTCTTTTGAGGGGGGGGTTTGTTCCCACATGTTTTTCCCTCTTTCCTCATTTTTATTCAACGTTCATTAGTTGCATTGTACATGAGTACCTAATATGGCATAGTAGTCGGGACTCATTTTTTTTACTCCATAGTTATGTTCAGGGGGGTGTTGGAGAAATTTTTATTTTCGACACACTAGTTCAGTGGGAGTTAACTGATTAATGCTATTTTAGGACTTTCTATTTAAACAATTACTATTTATGCAAGCATGCATTCCTAAGGAAAGCTAACTGCTATCAAAATTTTGTATACTAGCATATTTGAATTTCATCTTTTGGTATCTTCGTGATTGGATTGATTCTAGCATTAGTTATGTATGTTGATTTAACATAGTATAGTTGAATTTTTTATGTGATTTAACACATCTAGAAGATAAGAGGGCAAACGTATTGTGGTTATAATCTATTATTTCTAGGCTACGTCATGAAATGGTATAAAGGGAAGTCAAATATTGGTGTTGTAAATTCATATTTTAGATACATATTTTTACATAAAGATATATGGAACTTTAGTCTTTTGGTATCTTCGTGATTGGATTGATTCTAACATTAATTATTTATGTTGATTTAACATAGTATAGTTGAATTTGTTATGTGACTAACACATCTAGAAAATAAGAAGGCAAACTTATTATGGTTATAATCTATTATTCATAGGCTACGTCATGAAATGGTATGAAGGGAAGTCAAATATTGGTATTGTAAATTCATATTTTAGATACATATTTTTACATAAAGATATATGGAATTTTAATATATTGCATATTTACACATTATATAGATTAAAAATTGCCAATGCTCTTTTATTAATTAAAATAACTAATTTTCTTATGTAATTTTAATATATTGCATATTTACACATTATATAGATTAAAAATTGCCATTGCTCTTTTATTAATTAAAATAACTAATTTTCTTATGTAAAGTATTATTTCACGTGTAATTAAATATTTAAATATTGAATGCAATTTAAAGAGTATACATGGAAACTGATTTTAAAATCTCTCATTTACATTTAGAGGGAGACTTGAACCTCAAAAGTTTAATCTAACCTCAAGTGACAACATAGTTATGATTGTTGGGTACTCTAATTGATTTGTGTAAATCACTTTTACATTAGATTTTACATATCTTTTTTGTAAAATAATGGAGAAGCACTAACATTGAAACCAAGTTGATTCAAATTAAAATCAAATAGGAATTGGTGATGTGAATTTTCTCAAAACCAAGTACATTTTAAACCAATTAATTTATTTTTAACTGATTATTTAGGTTTTCTTCACAATAAAATAAATACACAACAGAAAATAAATGTCCAGGAACTGAAAGTAAAGTAGACAGAAATCACATCACAAGTACACACTTATTTTTGGACAACAGTCCCCGGAAAAACCCAAGATCAAAAAAACGATGCAGCAGATTTGTATATTATATTAATATGCAGGAAAATATAAAGATCTCTTACAATGGAAAATCAGCCTCAGCCAATAGCTAATCAATCTCAGCAAACCCTCCTCAATAGAATCGTACGACCTCCCTAAAACCCTTCAATCAGCCTCCCAGAATGAAACAGAAGCATAAATGGTGAGCCTCTTTGTATTCGTACAGCCCTTTTGCATCACTTCTATGTCACTCTAACTCGGCCCTGTCAGATCTAGTGCAATACGCACCAGCTCAGGATCTTCAGTCTTTTCTCCCACTGTTGCAAGTTCATCTCTAATTTGTGTTATCCTAGTAAGATAAGGTATTACACCCTCACCTTTGGCCATCTTGGTTCCACGCAGTTGCTTGCGCAGAGCCATCATTATATTTTCATTTTTGTTTTGGTAGAGGTCGCTTATGGCTTTCCACATGTCGTTTGCCTCAGCTTTTCCTGAGAGATGTGGGACCACATGTTCCTTTATCCCATCAAGAATTAGGGTCTTGGCCTTAGCCTCACCCTTTTTCCAAATGACCAATTAAGTTGCACCTGTGGGAGTTGTTGCTTTATCACTAACATGCTCTGACACATCATTGACTTCCAATATCATTGTCATCCTTTCTTTTCAGGTGGGGTAATTCTAAGCCCCTTGTAACCTATCTTCCACCCTCAAACTCATGGCCATTTTATGAAAGTGTTAAGTACAAACCCCCACGGTTCAAACCCTACCTCTGTTTTTCTTTTTATGCTAAAACCCTAGCGCAAAAACCCTAGGCACAAAGGAAGATGGCAATTGCCTTAGATATGTGCCTAAAACTTCAGATTTATGTTGGATCTTGAAAATCCACTTGTGATATTGCCTCTTTAACAGTCGTGCTCTTATACCATGTGAATTTTCTCAAAACCCAGTACACTTTAAACCAATTAATTTACTTTTAACTGATTATTCAAGGTTTTCTTCACAATAAAATAAATACACATCAGAAAATAAATGTCCAAGAACTGAAAGTAAAGTAGACAACAATCACATCACAAGTACACACTTATCTTTGGACAATAGTCCCCAGAAAAAACCAAGATGGGAAAATCGGTGCAGCAAATTTGTATATTTTATTAATATGCAGGAAAATATAGAGATCTCTTACAATGGCAAATTGGCCTCAACCAATAGCTAATCAATCTCACCAAACCCTCCTCAACAGAATCATACGACCTCCCTAAAACCCTTCAATCAACCTCCCAGAACGAAACAGAAGCAAAAATGGTGAGCCTCTACATATTCGTACAGCCCTCCTGTGTCACTTTTGCGTCACTTTAACTCGGCCCTATCAGATCTAAAGAATGTCTCTGTGATTTGGTGAAGAAACGAGTAGATTCACTTGTCAATGTCCCATGTGTTCCCCTGCAAAAACTCTCTCAGCAAACCTGCAATTCAATCTCTCAGAAATCGAATCATCTTGCTCAAGTGCGCCCCCCAGCCACGTCGATCCGCCAATATACTTAGTTGAGTGAGTGAAACCCTAATCTCCAAAGTGATGGAGGGTTGAAATCTTCTCTCTCCATTAGGATGAGATCAATGGTCAAGATTAAAAGAGCACAACTTAAATTATTTTTCACTTTAACCTTAGAAAAGGCACCCAATAAAGTCAACTAATTATAACACATCAACAGTGCTTTTCCTAAGTTAGACTTGGGAAATCATTTAATTAATCAACTCAGCCTAAGTTTCATTGTCCTCCATCATCCTAAGGCGTTGTAATGATGATGGAAGACCTTCCTTGCTATAATCTCAACAGGTGGGCCATTCAACTTGATGTCCATTTACACTCTGACATAATTCCAAGTCAATTCAAAGGAAATGAAATAAAATACATAAAGCATTCAAATTTTAATTATAAATAATAAATTCATGCATAACAATCTAAAGACACAATAAAACACCAATCCTGAAAGTTGTTGATTACATTTCATGTAAAAGTGTAAATAAACTCAATAAGTTTTTGTCAACGTTGTTAGGCATTTGGCTAGTTCTCCGTTGATGAATATTGGTTTGATATGAATCCCCTTAGTGAGGCATGTTGGTTTACACATACAAGTTTATTAGGGATGTCATCCACAAATGTGGAGAAGCATCCCTTAGGCCCACAGGATATTCCTTGGATGAAAAAAAGCAAAATCACATCAAGAGACATAAATTAGAAGGTCCAAAACAACTACTTGACAATGACACAAAGATTGAAGCTCTAAATGGCCTCCATAACCCAAAACTCATCAAACTACAATCTATACAGTAAAAACTTTATCTATGACACGTGACTCATCAAAATCACTATCATATCTTCACCATCATATATTGATTCCCTGAAAATGTCATCTAGATTAGCTTCTACTCATGTTGAACTCCCATTTAGAAGGGTTACCCATAAAAGGTCTTTCACCTTGCTCATCCACCTTCAATGGGATAAATAATTCCAAGTCCATCCCGCAAAAGTCGTCTTTTGGAAATGTTGATGGTTACATTGCCACAATTTAATCCAAGAGGGATGCATAATGTCAGAGAATTATGCATCCCTCTTGGTATGGATTGTTGATTGTCATTGATGTCAACTATTGGAGAGTGATGGATAGTTGGAGAGTGATGGACAATTATGCATAATGGCTTAGGTTGATGGATAGTTGGTATGGATTGTTGGTTGTCATTGATGTCAACTATTGGAGAGTGATGGACAATTATGCATAGTGGCTTAGGTTGATGGATAGTTGGTATGGATTGTTGGTTGTCATTGATGTCAACTATTGGAGAGTGATATTGTAGATTGATGTCGACCCTTACTGATTGATGTCAACCCTTCGAGAAAGTTTGTTAGCGAATTTCGATCGCACAAAAGTTTGAGTCATGGACCCAAGGTTGTTTAATGTATGAGTTTTAATATATTTGAAGGTAAGACTATTATATATGGATAGTACATGTCATGTCATTTATGGTGGTATGTGGAACGTCACATAACTCCTCACGGTTTGCGAGTTATGGCCTTACAAAAAATAAATTATTATTTAAATGATAAAGTAAGTGACAAAGTCAAAAATGATTATTTAAATAATAAAGTGAAGTGACAATCAAAGAAGATTATTTAAATGACAAAGTCAAGAAGGAATATTTAAATGATAAAGTAATAGAGAACTTTCTAATTATAGAAAGTGGTTAACCCTAAAAATGAGGAAAATAGGTTAAGTGACCTAGAAATAGGTTATGTGACCTAGAAGATGTTTATAATGAAGATATTTGAAGAGTATAAATAAGAGGCAAGGCTCTCTCATTTTATATCACACTTGAGCATATTGAATATCTATATGTGACCGAGGTAACCAAAGGATATTTAAGCCGAATTTTAGAGGGAATGTGAAGAAAATAAGGTCGAAATTCAAGGGAAGATAAATTCTTTTGATGATGTTTTCTAAGGTATGTTATTTACAAGTTATCTCATCATTTTCGCAATAATTTTTTCTAGAATGATTCAGACCATGAAATTGATATGCCATTGAGGAAACATATCCAAGTATCTGTGGTAAAAATTTCAGCTTGTGGATCATTGTATTTTTGGAGTTGTACTCCGTGGAAAATAGGGTTTGTTGTTAGTCCTGAAACTAGTCTAAAACATGTGTTTTAGATAAAAATGTCGTAACTTTTTCATAATAGATCTAAATTCAGTAAAACCAAATGTATTGGTTAGAGTACAGTCTGTAGTATTTTGTGTAACATTTTCAGATCCATTCAACAAATATTTCGTGTGGGGCATGCTCTACAAGGTCGCTCTCTAGAATAAGTCAGAATTCGGCAAGGGATATCATTTTTACTATAACTCTTTTTTTGAGAGGTTCCAAGTAGTGACACCTGGAGGAATTGTATAAAACAAACTAAAGAGCATTGTGTACTATTTTCAGATATTTATTCATTACAGGTACATAGTTATGATTATTTCAAGTTAGGGTTTTTGACTAATCTCAAACTAGTCATGTGAGACTAAAGAAAAGTTTGATGAAAATGTTAGTGTCTTATTGTGAAAGTTAAAAAAGGTTTGCAGGTATGTGATCATATACACTAAGTCTATTACAGAGTTACAAATCATATTTGAATGATAGAATTGATGAAAGTTTTTGGTTAAGGTACATGTTGGGTACATGGTTGAGACAAGTAATTGATGAGTAGACATACATGAGGTGTATAGTTGATGATGTTGCTACATCTTGATGAGTCATAGTAGATGAGTAGGTGATACATGATTGGTACATACTTGGTACATGGTTGAAAGCACTTGTTAGTAGTATTGTTGACACATGGTTTATGAATGATGTAGCAAACTTGTATTGGTATATTATTAGCAGCACATATTGATCTTGGTGATGATTATGAGTTGTTGTATTATGGTTGATTGATGCACATCTTTGAGAGTTGTTTTAGTGATTGAAATTGGTGAATAGATCCGATTTGGTTGATAATATTGATGACATGGGTTATTGTGATAGGTTGTTTGGACAGGTTGTTGTGACAGATTATTTGTATAGGTTTGGTGCATGGTTGATGCACTTGTTCATGGTACAGGTTTTGTACATGTCGGTGCATGGTTGATGCACTTGTTTATGGTACAGGTTGAAGTACATGTTGGTGCATAGTTGATGCACTTGTTTATGGTACAGGTTGATTACAAGTTGATTGGTACAAGTTTATAGCAGTATATCTCACAATGATAGTGTGACAGTGGTTCCATCATTCTACTTATACATTAGGACGGTTGGACGGGGCAAGGACAGGTGGTTGTAGCCATCTTCCGGTTGTAGCCGGAAAACATAGGGGGTTGTAGCCTCCTTATGATTGTAGCCAGAGAATTGGGGAGTTGGAGTTGCCCTCAGGGTGTAGCCTGAGAAACTACGGGGTTGGAGCCTCCTTCCAGTTGCAACTGAAAAACAAAGAAAGTTGGTGCTTCCAATGAATGTAATTCTTCAAGACATAAAAAAAAAAAAAAAACATTTTGTGGTTTTCTTCCACTTTGGGTTTCCACGTAAAACACTGGTGTATTGTGTATCTGTATGATTGTTCATTTGTTCATTGTTTATTTACTCTGCAGTTATTGGATGATAATGCTACTTTGATATAACACTTGGATTATATGGTTAAAAAAGATTAAATTGTTCTATTACTGATTCACCCCCTCTCTCAATAATCCAACACATAAGACTCGAGTATCATTGTCAATGATGGTCTAAGACCTAGGTGTGGTACATGGAGCAAAATAAGGTATCCAAGTTTGTTCTTTGTCAATGGGTGGGGCAACCTGGTCAATTTGTTTGGGAGGAAGCATGTATCTAAAATGATGTAAGTGACACTAGGGTGATTGCAAGACTTCAAGACTTGGGTTTCCACTGCTACTTCTAGGGATCTCAAAAGTTCTCTATGTTTCCTCCTTGGGTCTTTCCCTCTAGTTTTTCCCTTCAATTATGCTATCAATGGTTGTTTAATTTGATGTTTTAGACATATGGCACTCTTGTGCAATGTTTATCATCCCCTAAAGTATGTCCTAAGTGGCATTTGAGTTTATGTATCTCCACATTAATAAGTTTCCCGTAGTTGTTACATGTCTCTTTGTCAGTTGGGTCTATAACTTGGATGGTCCAAAGGAGAAGTTGTTATCCTCCCCACCCAACATCAAATCTCTTCGGTGACATGTTTGATCTCCATGGGTTTCTTAACGCTGGCAAGGTACCAATAATATTACTCTCACTTATGTGCTTAAGAGTGGGACAAGATGTTTCCATCATTTTTTAACCTGAGGGATTAGCTCAAATGGTTGTAACTGATATTACTTAGCATTTGGCTAGTTTTGTGTCAACGAGTGCCCAGTGCAAATTTGCCTAAATCAAGCATACTACGTCAATGATTTTTCATAGGAAAAAAAATCTCAAAAATTCAAGTTAATACTTCTAACTTCAATCCAAATGAAAGTTTGCAAATAAAATGCATAAGCAAATAGGTGGACAACACTCACAATTGGACTCCCCTCGATGGTTAGCACCAAGCCAATGCCAAATCAGCGCCCAATGAACTCCAACAATAGGCAGGTTTACTCCGCAAATCAACTCCAAGATTTCATCCTTAAATTAAGAAAAATAGTTGAAAAGCCTATTGGCTTAAAAATGATAATGTGATAAATATTAACTGACATTGAGTCATCTTCACAAGCAGATGCAACTCTATTTGGAAGATGTATTGTGGCAAGGAAGCTCTTTGTTCTCGAGATGGTTGTAGAGGAATTTTACATAGAAGATTATCGCATACAACGAACGTGAAACACAACCACCATGCACCTACACCCTTGTAATTATGTATCCGAGACTAATTGCTATTTGTATGTTGCCATCCCTAAATGGGTGTCTTGTCTAATTGACAATGTCCATAATGGATCCTAGTCGGTTTGTGGATCTTGATGCCTTGTTGGTTTCTTATGCATACACTTGCAATTTATGTATGACAGTGGCATGATCAAAGAAATGCAATTTGTAACAAAATTCTTCTTTGTTCTATGGACAACTGACAAAGTTCAGAAGCCTACACAATTTAAAAACCTTCCTAGTTGTATGGATAACTTGAGGTACTGCAAAAACCTACAAGTTAAAAAATCTTCTTAGTTCTATGGATGAAGAAGTAGCATCATACTTCCTCATGCAAGTAAATTATCGAATGTCCTTGGTTCAAACTTCAAACTATAATGAACCAAGAAGGAAAAGGGTTGCTCAGCCTTTCTGTTAACCAGTTATAGATATAGATGGAATGATCAAACAAATTTGAATGGTAAGGATCTTTGCTCCTATACATTGATAAAGTCCATAAGAGGTCCTTACCATGCAGTCACTTCATTGAACACTTACAAACTAAACAAATACACCATGTTGTAGGAAACTTTTGGAAAAAGCTATTTGTCAATTGCCCTAAACAAAAGCAAGCTTACAGTAACAATTCTAACTTGCACTGGAAAAACAGATTTTGCATGTAATGATATGCTTCCAATTCACCAGTTAATACTTGAGCATTTCAGAATCACAAACATCCTTGTCTCCAAATGAATGAACTGAGACATCAGAGACAACTTCTGTTCAGTTTAAAAGCAAGGTAAAACTCCTTGGGAAAATATACAAAAAGAAATTTTCTTTAGCATTTGAAGCACTGTGCAAGAATTGGTTCACGGCCTTAAAGATTGAAATAATTATAATGCATCATTTCAAAAGGAAAAACAACAAACAGCATTGGAAATTTAATATGCTGGGAACCTAAGATCAAAGCTAGAGGTGAATCTTACAATTATGATTATTGCCTTGTCCTGCCAAGAAAATAAGAAGTTTTAATAGTCATCAATTACAAACATTTCGAAGCATAGGATGAAAGAAATGCGGCATGGCAGCTATGTAGGGCAGATCAGCAAACTCGCTGAAAATATCATTGACATAAAGCATATATATATATATAAATCCTCAGATAATCTTAGTTTGACCAATGACTTCACAGATTCATTGGCGAAAGTTGCCACCAAATAAGTTTTGTCAAACCCCTAAATCCTGCAGTCTCCTTGGAATTATCAGATAAAAAATTGCTGTGCCATAATAAAAAAGTGTCAATTATTTACTCCTACTTTTCTTTATTTTACATGGTTCTGATTTCAATGGATTTCATTGTGTTGATAGTAGTACAAATGTAAACCTGCAACCTGGATCTTTTTTAATTGTTAATCATTTTGTATTTTGGTCA
>SNQJ01S0156388.1:3509-18496 GCA_010110895.2 Picea sitchensis | reverse complement strand
TGACATCCCAATAGAGATTGTTTTTATCACCAAAATTTCATCCGCAAATGGGTATAGGAATCCAACATCTTCAAAACACTCATTAGTTCACTTATGGACCAAACATTCATCTCCAAAAGGTCCAAAACTATACAACCAGTAATAAAATCAGCATGCGTTAAAAATACACAAGGCGTGCGTGCACCTGCGACAGTTAGATAACATCGAAAAAATGCACATGTGCCCAATGCGTGATTGTTGATGCAAAAATCCGCGCACACCTAAAAAAGATGCATTTATGATATTGGTCGGCCTTCCACCCACTTCTGGTTCATCTTCCAAGTCGATTTGACATCCAAAGCTTGGATGAATCTGACTGGGGGGCTGGTCAAATACCTAAAGGTGACCTAAAGGGCCCCTTATTCACACTAATAACTAGTTGCATAATACCTCAAAGATATTCTATAAAATGAAGCCATGGGTGCACTATATTTTCAAGGAATTCATTTGTATTGTTATGTTGTTGATATTCTCTTGGAGGATCCTCTTTCCTCATCAAGAGCATACTAGCACCATTCCATTTAGCCATTCATATCACCTCTTGAGTGGATGTGCTTTGGATTCTCTTCACCATTTCATTCTAGTTTGTTACTTGTAAGAAGAGCTCAATATTTGGGGGTCCAAGAGCCCTCCCTTGGAGGAAGAGGGGACCCAAAGTCTCCTTTTCTCTTTGGTTTTTTCTTTCCACTAATACAATCCTTTCCATTGGTGGAATGAGTGTTGTTTGTTTCTTTTTCTAATGTCCTTATGCACTCTAGTTTAGTTTCTTTTAATGTTCTTAATTTAGTTCTTTGCTTATCCTTTATGCTTTATACTTCTAACTCTTTCCTTTACTTTTGTCTTGCCTAGCTAACCCAACTAGGCTTGTAAGCACCCTTATTTTTCTCATTTAGGTGACAAAAGAGGTGCAATAGATTGGCGAATCCGCTGGGGAAAGGTATAAATTTCCTCCCCCATTTGGATTATTTTATCTCTTCCTTTTGTTTCTTTAACTTACAGGAACCATAAACGGCCCAATCCGACCTGCAAAAAACTAAATTCAAAGTCGAGTTGAGAGAATTTCATCCAGAATTTCTTTCACGGCCATGTAACAACAAGTGTGTGGCTTTGATAACCCATAGGCACATCTTCCGAGCACGTGCGTGAAACCCCCTATGTTTATTAACGCCCTCTGTGCACTATGCCCAAAGGCCATTTTT
The DNA here is from genome assembly GCA_010110895.2 of Picea sitchensis. Taxonomy (NCBI): domain Eukaryota; kingdom Viridiplantae; phylum Streptophyta; class Pinopsida; order Pinales; family Pinaceae; genus Picea; species Picea sitchensis. The sequence goes on along the minus strand of SNQJ01S0156388.1, from coordinate 17,258 downwards.
TATTTGTGCATTGGCACCCAATGTGCCTCTGTCTACTCTGCGACCCACGTGTTGGATTACTGAGAGGGTGGGTGAATCAATAATAGAGAAATTTAATCCTTTTTAACCATATAATCCAAGTGTTATATAAATGAATATTTATCATCCAATAACTACAGAGTAAATAAGAAATGAACAAATGAACAAACATACACACACACAGTACACCAGTGTTTTACGTGGAAACCTGAATCGAGAGAAAACCACAAAATGCTTTTTCTTATATGTCTTGAAGAATTACATTCATTGGAAGCACCAACTTCCTTTGTTTTCTAGCTGCAACTGGAAGGAGGCTCCAACCCCCTAGCTTCTCAGGCTACAACCTGATGGAAGCTCCAACTCCCCAATTCTCTGGCTACAACCAGAAGGAGGCTACAACCCCCTATGTTCTCCGACTACAACTGGATGGTGGCTACAACCACCTGTCCTTGCCCCATCCTACCACCCTGAAGTAGAAGTAGAATGATGGAACCATTGTCAACCTGTCACTGTGAGATATATCGTTGTAAACCTGTACCAATAAATCTGAACCATGCATCAACCTGTAATCAATATGTACCATAAACAAGTGCATCAACCATGCACCAACCTGTACCAAATAACCTATAAGCAACCTGTACCATAAACAATTGCATCCAACCATGTACCAAGTATGTACCAATCATGTGTCAACTAATAATCAACTATGACTCATGAATATGTACCAACATCATCAACTATACACCTCNGTAGAAGTAGAATGATGGAACCATTGTCAACCTGTCACTGTGAGATATATCGTTGTAAACCTGTACCAATAAATCTGAACCATGCATCAACCTGTAATCAATATGTACCATAAACAAGTGCATCAACCATGCACCAACCTGTACCAAATAACCTATAAGCAACCTGTACCATAAAAAATTGCATCCAACCATGTACCAAGTATGTACCAATCATGTGTCAACTAATAATCAACTATGACTCATGAATATGTACCAACATCATCAACTATACACCTCATGTATGTGCCAACTCATCAACTACTTGTCTCAACCATGTACTCAACATGTACCTCAACCAAAATCCCTCATCAATTTCATCATCCAAATATGATTTGTAGCTCTGTAATAGACCTGGTGTATATGATCACATTCCTCCAAACCTTCCTTAACTTAAACAAAAAGAGACTATCATTTTCATCAAATTTTCCTTTAGTCTCACATGCCTAGTTTTGGATTAGTCAACAATCCTAACTTGAAGTAATCATAAATTTGTACCTGTAATGTATAAAGATCTGAAACTGATACACAATGTTCTTCAGTGTGATTTATGTAATTCCTCCAAGTGTCACTACTTGGAACCTCTCAGAAAAGGAGTTATAGCAAAAATAGCATACCTTGTTGAATTTTGGATTATTCTAGAGAGAGACCTTATAGAGCGTGCCCCCAATGGAATATTTGTTGAATTGATATGAAATTATTACACAACATACTACAGATTGTACCCTAACCAACACATTTGGGTTCACATACCACCAGAAATGGAATGACATGTACTATCCATATAGAATAGTATTATCTGAAAATATATCATAAATCATACCATTATCCATCAAACAAACTTGGGTCCATTACCCAAACCTGGGGTCTCCAACTTCTCATGGCCATAACTCTCTAACTGTGAGGATTTATGTGATGTTCCACATACCACCTCAAATGGAATGGAAAGAACTATCAATCTAGGATAGTTTACCTAAAAATTCATTGTCCTTCATATCATTATTCCATAATTAAGCATGGGTTCTCTTACTCTCCAAAGCGTCTTCCCATGAGGGCTTTCACCATAAGGGGACCACTTTGGAGTTCATCCATATTTAGTTCTTATCAACCATGAAAATACAATAATGAGTCATCTTTACATCAAACAATATTGGGTCCATTACCCAAACCTTTGTGTTGTGGGGCCTTTTTCAAGGGTTGACATCAATGACAACCAACCTTAATCAACAATCTTCTCCTTTGGCATTGATGGAAACACTCTGATGCAATACTAAAATCATATCACTCATGCTCTGCTTGGAACCATGCCTTTGTCCTCTGTATCTGATAAATTTTCTTTTGTCCTCTGCATCTAATAAATCTGCTCCCCTTGGAACCATGCCTCTATCATCTACATCTAATAAATCTCTCTCCCTTTGTCATCAATGGAAAAGGTATCTTTCCATCCAGGGCTTCTCCCCTTGATTGAACTATCCTCTTATGGTGTTTCCTTGTGTACATATAAGACATATAAGATAAGCATTCAAAGAAAATTTATTTTGGAGTAGAAATAACTCCAAGTCTTTGGCAAAGATATTCAAAGGCTTCCCATGGAAGTGGTTTTGTAAATATGTCTGCCACTTGTTCTCTTATACCCACATACTCAACTATGATGTTCTTTTCTGCAACTTGTTCCCGTAGAAAGTGATACTTGATTGGAATGTGCTTCGTCTTGGAGTGCATCACTGGGTTTTTTGAGATACTGATGGCACTTCTATTATCACAATATGTTGGAATGGGCTCATCATACTCAACCTGTATATCTGTCAAAGTTTGTTTCATACAAAGAACCTGTGTACAACATGTTGTTGCTGCAATATACTCTACCTCGGTTGTAGATAGAGATACTGATGATTGTTTCTTACTTAGCCATAATACCAAACACTCACCTAAGTAGAATGTTTCTCCACTAGTTCTTCACCGGTCATCAATACAACCTACCCAATCTGCATCTGTGTAGGCAATACATGATAGACCTTTTCCTTTTGGATACCATAATCCAAACTCTTTTGTTTCTTTGAGATATCTGAAAATCCTCTTTACTACTTATACATGCGATTCCTTTCATGCTGCTTGAAATCGTGCCACCTGTCCAACTTCTTGCATTACATCTGTTCTGGATGTTGTCACATATAGTAGGCTGTCAATCATTGACATGTATTTCCTCTGATCTATAGACTTCAAATCATCATCTTTTCTCAACTTGCAACTGGTTTGCATGGGAGTGATAACAGGTTTGCAATCTTCCATTCTGAACCTCTTTAGCATTTCTCTGATATACATGGTTTTAGAAATAAAAATTCCTTGGTTGCTTTGATGTATTTGAAGTCCTAGAAAGAAGGATAGTTCTCCAAGTAATGACATTTCAAATTCATCCTGCATGTCTTTTGCAAATTTCTATCTTAACCTGTCATCATCACTACCAAAAATAATATCATCAACATAAACTTCAATTAATAAAATATTACCTTGACTTACCTTGATGTAGAGGTTGTTGTCTACACTTCCTTTTCTGAACCCTGCATGTTGCAGATACTTATCTAGTCTGGAGTACCATGCTCTAGGAGCTTGTTTTAGACCATACAAGGCCTTCTTTAATTTACATACATATTATGTGTTCTCTGACAACTGAAATCCTTCTGGTTGTTCAATGTAGACTTCTTCTTCAAGTTCCCCATTCAGAAAAGCTAATTTTACATCCATCTGATATACTTTAACATTTTTGGAGCATACATAAGCTAAAAGTAAATGGATTGTTTCCATTCTAGCAATTGGGGAAAATGTCTCTTCAAATTCGATTCCTTCATTCTGTGCATATCCTTTACATACCAATCTAGCTTTGTTCCTTTTAACCTATCCATATTCATTCAATTTATTTCTAAAAACCCATTTTGTGCCGATCACATGCTTATTCTTTGGTCTTGGAACCAATTCCCAAGTGTCATTTTTATCTATTTGATCCAATTCTTCATCCATGATCTTATTCCAAAATTCATTCTTGTTGGCTTCTTCAAGGCTTCTTCAAAATAGTTTGGTTCAATTGTAAATAAGAGTGATAGGTGTGTTTGTTTTGCTGAACGGATTTTTCTTCTAATATCAACTCCTGCATCTTTGTTTCCAATAATGTGATTTGAAGGATGATTCTTCTATACTTGTTTGCTAGGTGTCTTTGGAGATAATTTCTAAACTTGCTCTTCTTCTTCTTTCGGATTCTCTTCATATTCCTCTTCTACTTATTTTTCATCTTCTTCTTCGAAAAGTTGTTCCACTGATTTGTTTTCTTCTTCCTTTGATTCTAGTCTACTTGTTTCATCAATTGTTATGTTGATGCTTTCCACAACTTTGTTCAATCTTAGATTGTAACACTTGTATGATTTCCTTGTACTTGAGTAACCAACAAGTATTCCTTTGTCCACACGAGAGTCAAAATTTTCCATTCTTCCATCTTCTCTTTTGATGTAGCATTTGCTTCCAAAAACGTTGAAGTGCTTCACATTTGTTGGTCTTCCTTTCCATAGCGCGTAGGGAGTTTTATCAGTGTTGTTTCTGAGCATTACTCTGTTTTGAATGTGAATTGTTGTATGCACTGCCTATGTCCAAAATATATCTATCAATTTGGAATCCATTAGCATTGTTCGAACCATTTCTTGTATTGTCTTGTTCTTTCTTTCAACAAATCCATTATGTCGAGGTGTCCTAGCAACAGAGAATTGCCTTTTTATTCCATGACTGCTACAGTAGTCCATAAATTCCATTGAATTGAACTCTCCTCCATTATCATATCTTAAACATTTGATTCTTGAATCCATCTCATTTTCAACCAATTCCTTGTAGATCTTGAAGTTTTCAAAAGATTCTGACTTGTTCTTGAGAAAACAAACTGCAATCATTCTTGTATAATCATCAACTAATAACATAAAGTATTTTTCACCTTTTAAGCCATTTGTTGTAGTTGGTCCAACTAGATCAGTGTGCACAATTTCCAGTGGTCTTATTGTTGAATATTCCTTTGATTTGAACTCGGCCTTTCTTTGTTTTCCTTGTTGACAATGCTTGCATAAAGTGTTGGTTGGTTTTGTGATCTGGGGCATTTCTATGACTGCTTCTCTTTTGTTGACTTTGACAAGGTTATTAAAATGCATGTGACCCATTCTTCTATTCCATATCCAACTTTCATTTTCCTTTCCTAGAAAACACTTTTCATTTCTAATTTCACTTAACACATATATGTTGTTTGAAGTTCTTGAAGCTGTATCGACCAATTTCCTTGAACCTTCTTTTCTTATCTCACAATTTTCTGAATCAAAAGTAAGTTTATGACCTTGGTCACACATTTGACTCACACTTAGAAGATTATGTTTCATATATTCTACCAATACAAACATTTTGTGCCCTTTCATTCTTGTTCCCAATTCATACTATGCCTTCTCCAATGATTTTGGATGAATTATCATTTCCAAAGGAGAGTAGTCCATTTTTTTCTTTTTGTAATGTAAGAAATTTGTCTTTATCACCTGTCATGTGTTTTGAACATCCACTGTCAACATACCAACCTTGTTTATTCTTCTTATCTTGTAGAGTGACTGTGCATTCTTCATTGTTATACTGATCTTGATTTCTTATCCATGTCGTTTTCTGAGGTTCTTGTCTGTGACTGTTGTTATTCTTTTGAGGTTCTTTAGGAGGGACTCTCATTCTACAATCCTTGGCCATGTGTCCAAAATTGTTACATTTGTAACATTCCACTTTAGTGCTCAAATAGTCAAACCTATTGTAACTTATTCTATGTGTGTCACTAGGTCTCCTTGAATAATCCCTTTGTGTATAACTCTCAAAGTTATTACTGTTCCTGTTGTTAGCTCTTCAATTCATAACTTTATGTCCAAAATTATTACATGCATAACATAAACCAGAAAATATAGTTTGATACCTGGGAGTTGAAGATATTATGAAAGGAGATGCTCGTATGAATCCTTCTTCTTTTTGAGGACTATCTGTCTATTGTTGATTCTGAAATCTAAATCTTCTTGGTGGAGGAGTGTCCCTGTAATCTTCCTTGTATATCTTCCTATCCTCTTTGATTGTTTCTGCATAGGTCTTTGGATTTGTTTCTTGCTCTGTTGTTTTGGAGATTGATCCCTTTTCTATCTGATTGTATCCAAGTCCGGACTTGTCAAAATGATTTTTTTGACTACTAATAATGTCATCAAGAACTTTTGAGCTATTCTACATATTTTTCTTTTGAATATCATTTCTTAGTATGACAACCTTTGCTTCCAAGTTTCCAATGATCTTGTCCTTTTCTTCTAGTTGTTCTTTGAGTGCTTCTTCAATTCTTTTATCTTCTTCTATTTGAACCTTCAATCTTGTGATCATTTGTTCCAGTTTTCGAGTGTCATTTTTCTTGTATAGTTTTGCTTGTATTTTCTTATTTTTCTTCTTTTCTCTTCTGATAACTTCTATGGAACATATTAATTCTTCTCGATAGTCAACTTTTGCCTCTCCAATTTTTTCTTCAACTTCTTCACATTCTTCTTCGGCTTCTTCATATTCTTCTTTGTCAGAGTCTTTTACTACCATGAATAGAACTCTTCCTGTCTCATTGTCACTGACTTCATCTTCATCTGATGATGAGATGTATTTTTTGGTGTATAAGCTTTTCTTGAAAACTTTCTTTGTAGTTCTTTTTCCTTTATATGTGTGTTTTCCTTTTGAGTAACCTTCATCATTTCTCTTTTTATTATGAGGACATTTGTTAGCAAAATGACCAAGACCATCACAATTAAAACAAATTAAAGGGAGCTTACCTCTATACCTATCGTTGGTTCCCTTGTTTAGTCTTTTGATGAAGTTGGCCACTTCTTCATCATCTTCTGAGGTGTCACTATTGTTGCTATATTCTTCTTGTTCCTTTTTCTTTTTCTTTGATATTTTGGATGCCTTGAAGGCTTCTTCTTTTACATTTGGATTTTCCTGCTCAGTTCTAATTTCATATGCTATGAAGATTCCATGCAATTCATCCATGCTTATTGAGTCCATATCCGATCTTTCTTCTAGTGCTGATATCTTAGGGTTGAATCTCATAGGAAGAGATCTTAGTATCTTTTGAGCAATTAATGATTCTTCAATTTCTTCTCCCAATCCTATGAGTGCATTCACTGTTTCATCGACTCGTAAGAAGTAGGGTGTGGTATCTTCATCTTCCTTCATTTTTAGTTGTTCGAACTGACCGTTGTAAGTCTGAAGCTTTGTTGCTTTGAATTTTGTATCTCCTTCATAAATATTTTGAAGCTTGTCCCAAATCTATTTAGTAGATTTACAGTGTGCAACTTTGGTGAATACCGTATAGACCATTCAAAAGTGCATTTGTGGCTTTGGAATTATTCTCAGTGAGTTTTACTGCTTTGTCATTTGTTGGTGGAACTGTTGGTGTTGTGTATCCATATACAATTGATTACCAAACTTGAAATCCATGTGCATGTATATTTAATCTTAAAAGACAATCTCACTGGTGAAGCTGAAACAAATTCATCCTCTAAAACTAAAATAGAAATCCTTACTAGGCCTCCCCAAGCCAAAAGTCAACCTGAAACTTTAGACTTAGAAAGCTTGCAGAAGACTTTCCAAAAATTATCAAATCAAGTCATAGACTTGAAGAGATCGGCCGAGGAGGCATCCTCAATCAAAGGAAGTTTTAAACCACCTTTCAGAAATCCTTTTCCTCCCAATCGGCTAAACCATACCATTGTAGGTATTAATTTTGAAATCTTACAATACGCTTTGAAAACTATTCTTGAAGCAGATGATAATTTTGTCCCTCCTAAAAGTTCTAAAGACATAGCTGAGGAAAAAGTAGCAGAAGAAGAAGAATCATCCCCCAATATCTTCGGTCACTTTTCTGACAGTATTTTCCAAGAAAATTTTGAAACTGTCCACCCCTACAACACAAGAAGCAAAACTCAGAACAAACCTTCTTCTGAAGTGACTAATAATGTCTTTCCAAAGCAATTAAAGAAAACTGAAATAAACCAGAGTTTAGCAGCCCCAGTTTTAGAATATGACTTAATTGAAGATTTGAAAAAACTAAGGGATAATATTTATGTTTTTGAGATTTTGAAATTTCCTCTTATTTTGTAGAAAATGTTTCAAAGTATCACAGAAAACAGTAAGAACATCGATCCTAGCAACAAGAAAACTGCAGAAATTTATTCTAAAAACACCAAGAAGATCCCTACTAAAACAACATCTGAACCTCTAGATAAAAGGTATTTAGATGAAAAAACTGTATCAAATGTAGATAAAACTGTTACAGGGACAGCGACAAAAAATCAGCAGAATCTTGTTGTTAACATTCGAAAAAATGTCCCACCTTTATTTTTAACTTTCAAAATTTTTAATAGGAATGTACATAATTGTATGGTTGATTCCAGAGCATCATCAAACGTGATGAATTTATCTATGTGTCAAAAAATTAATGTTGAATTTCAACCTTCTGATCTTAAAATCATTCATCTTGATTAGACTAATGTTAAGGTAATCGATGAACTTAATAATGTTATGGTTAGGTTATCTTCTAATCCTAAGGTTCACCAAATTATTGACATCTATTGTTGACATCCCTAGAGTCTATGGTTTGTCTTTAAGCAGGGACTGGTCCGAACAACTGCATGGTTACTTTGCCACAAATTGGTCTCATTTGTGGTTGTCATAAAATGCACACCCCAATAAAATTAGGATAAATTGTGAATGCTATCTTAAGCACACCGTGACGGATATAAATGATGAAAACGAACCTTTTACTACATCTACTCATTCATTTGAAATGTAGGGAATGAACACCTTCTTTGGTAACTTCATGACTAGAACTTCCCCCATCACTGATCCTAGGAAACAATCAGAACTTATGACCTATACTCAGTCATCATCTTTTCCAAGTATGCCAAATACTATTGACGAAGCTCAAATATGGTCATTGTACTTGGACGGATACAAATCCAAAGAAGGAGTCAGTGCAAGATGTGTACTCATCGATCCCACAGGTAATAAGACTTTTGTTTCCTGTCGATTAGAGTTTGAGTGCACTAATAACACCACCGAATACAAAGCACTTCTACAAGGGATTAAGAAAGATTTGGATATGAGCATAAGAAATTTAACGGTATTCAGTTGTTATAACCCTAATTTGCACCATACATGCTTACCTAGCATCAGGCCATCTCAGATCCCTTCTTTGCCAAAATCACTGTTGAACAACTCTTTAAAAAACCTTTTTTATAAAGGCTCACGCACCTTACTCCACTACTGCACACATGTACATGCTAGCTAACCTAAAACAACCCGCATGGACCGACAAAAGCATATAAAAAGGAAAGTTGCCAACATAACACACAGCTTTGGGTGAGTTAACTGAAACTCCCAACCATGCATGGCCGAGGGTTCGTCCAAATACCTAGCTTCTTCTAGCCTATAAAAGAAGGGCTAGGGATCCCATTTGGAAAAGGAGAAATAGAGTACAGAAACTCTGCCCAATTGCATATTCCCATTGTCCCAACCCTTTATCCATCCTTGTGAAAGAAGAGATACAAAGAAAAGAAGTTGGAGGACATTTGAAGAGGAGCCCAGGATCAGGATTCACTGAGCAATGGTCAGTCTCGACATTGTAAGTTGATTAATTAATGTTAATAATAAAGAAACACTTTTCCCGTCCCACTATGAGTTCTTCATAGTTCAGTAAAAATATGTTTGAATCTCTAACCCATTAGTCTATAGGTAAAATGCATGTGTAGTTTGTTGCTTGTTTTGTACACAGGTCAATCTATAGAGGATAGCTTCCAACAAGCGATCAAGCATGAAGGGGGATCGGCATCGAACATCTGGAACAAGGTATGTTGGTCTAACCATGTGTTTACTGAAAAGGAATGGGGTTTAAGTCTGGGGACGAAGGTAGAAAGTAGACTTCTTTCGGTCATATCTGCATGCATAAGATAACCCTATTTTCTAGTCCGTAAGGGGATTTCCCTCACAACAAAATTAGTGACCATACTGGGGAAGTCTCTAGGGTTCCTGGAATTTTATTTTTTGGGTAGTTTTAAAGGACTGGTTTTCTTGCCTATTTTTTAGTTTCTACAAAGTCTGAGTTAGCAGAGAGTCTAGTTTCCCATACCAGTTGTCTCTGTTATTGGCTTGACTCTTTTTTTTCGAGACCCACAGAGGTACACGCGTGTACCCGCACCCTACTCCCTTACAACTCGCATGTAAATGCTAGCTGAAGAAGTAGAAGTAGCATGTAGAGTCCAGAAAATATTTTGAGGCAGTCATCCTCTTCCCTGTCAGAATCAGACATTCTCAGGAGTTTTCTAGGATTCTTTATAAGTCTTGGTTGTTTGCAGTCTTATCTCAGATTGGTTTGTTTTACGAATTTTTTCCTTAAATTGTTTTCTTTTTTTGTTAAAGAGAGTGTCCAAGCCTTCAGGAGATCCTGGTTATCAATATCAGTGGTCTCTTCATGGTTTGGGTTGTTTGTTTTTATTTTTTCTCATAGTTTTAGAGATACACGTAGTCTATATAAGGCTAACACGCATGTACAAGCCCTCTGGCTTTACACAGCTCGCGTGCATACGCTTGTTGTTGGATTGTCAGTAGTGTTCTTGTGCAAGATAGGTTTTGTTTGAGGGTGAGGCAACCATATTTCCCTTGACAAGATTTATACCTCTCAGGTTTTTGAATCTCTATCCTAGCAGTCAGTAGCTTAGGGTTGATCTTAGCCATATCTTTCTTTTTCATTTAAAAAGTTGTCATAAAAAAGATTTTTTTTTAGGGTTTTTAGACAAATGTGAGAGTCATTTTTTAAAGTTTCTAGTGTGTGATTTGTTCAATTGATTGTTTTCTATCTGCGATTAGGCCATAATTTTTTTTCTTGGTTTTTACTTGTTGGTATGTTTCCTTTTTGCTTTATCAACATTTAAATAAAAAAAAGAAAAATCTCTTTCATTTTCTTGTTTGGTTGAAGAGTGTGATTCTGCATCATTAGCCAGGGAAAAAGTATTTTATTTCATAAGTTTTTGCAGTTTACTTAGATCATAAGTAGCTCGTAGTCGAGTGAAATTCTTTTTGAGTTTGTTGTCCAAAATCTTAGAAAATTAAAAAAAAAAAAAAATTTGAAAAGTCGTTGAAATTTTGCATTAAGTGAAAGTTTGTGTTTCCAACTTTTTATTCATTTTTTTCTTTCGACTTTTACACATCATCAATTTCACTTTCATACCCATTGACATAATATAAATCCATAAAATTAACGCTAAATATAAAATTTATTAGACTTTTATGTTTGTAGGGTTAACCAACTAGTTCAGGATTAGGGCCTTGGATTAGGTTGGAGAGGAAACTCTTCAAGGCCATTACAACCAAACATTGGAGTCTGAGTTAGGGAGTGTCTAAGTCCAGTATCATGAAAGTTATCTGGGACCCCCCTCTAACACAGGGGATAAACACGAGGTCGCGTGTGGAAAGGTAGCTTAGATAACCCCTCCAAAGTTGGACCAATCGTAGTGGAGAACACATATAGAGGGCTTGTTTTGGGATTCCGTCAATTGCATTTTCCACGGGGCTTAGTGGGTATCGAATATAGAAGAAAACTGAGGACCTCAAATGGATTCGAGACCCAAGTGCGACATACCCTCTGTTCTCATATGGGATGCCTAGTTCGGGTACAAGTCTTGTACTTTCCTACTCCACTTTATAGACTTCAGATCTGGGGGTAGGGAGCTCTATTACTCCTCTACAAGGTCACATGGGGGACACTCCTACTCCTTTTAATGCTTTCCCTTACAGAGGAGGTCATATACCTCCTTCGTCCCCTTCACTCGGTGGCTCGCATCAGTAATTCGTCGGGCAACCTACACACCATAGTTCATTTGGAGCAGGGAGTCAAGGACCACCTTCGCATAGTATGAAGGTAGGTTCGACACCATTTTCTTTGATCGAAATGTTTGGTAACAACGCCTTCTCATCAGCCACCTTCACGTCTGGTGGAAATCCCAGTTTTTGACAACCTATTCCTATGCAGGGTACTATTCCTGCATAGAGGGAAAATATAGGAACTTCTTCCACTTCAGGGCCTTGGAATTCTTGGCATGGATCCGTTCCCTCATCTGGAATGCCAATCTGGGGTAATTCTTTCCACAATCAATGGATCCCCATATAAACTACTATTCCTATCCCCATGGGACCAATATGGGGCAACCCTTCCCAGAGTCCTTCGAATATAATGCATGCCCAACCATCTATGTCCTATTTGGTAAATTAGTCGATGACGTCTCCACATACACAAAATCCATATGCTGGCCAGGGCCATGGTTTCCACTAGAATCTAGGCTAGCAGCTGAACTTTTCCTGGCAACTTGGTGCCAGTCAAACTCCAGGCCCCTTTTTCCCAGGTTATCACAAACAACCCAAACTACCTTTCCTGGTGAATTTGCACTTGCCATATTTGACAAGGTTGTTGAATGACCCTATCTGTCATGATCCACATTGGCCTCCTATGCTGACGAAGTTTCCTTCAGACATACCAAAGTTTGAATCCAAGCCTAACGAAAATATAGGAGATCATGTAACTACCTTCCATCTTTTGTTCTCATCTAACTCATTGAAAGATGACTCCATACTTGTGATTGTTTCAACATACTCTCATTGGGAGTGTCACAAAATGGTACATTGAGCTCGATCGCTCAAGATATTCTTCCTTCGATGAACTAGAGATGGCTTTCCTAAACCATTTCCAGTTACCTGTGAAATACGACGTTGGCATAGAGATACTCGCCAATTTCAAACAGACAACAGTGGACGATATCTCTGATCACATCCAATAATGGAGACGCTGGAAGAGTTTAATTAAGGTGCCAGTCCCACCAGCATTCCTACTTGAGTGGTTCCTTAATTCTTTGGTGCTGCAGTTATCCAAATACATCGCAACATCGGGAGTATTTTCCGAAGAAGATGCCATCATGAATGCGACATCTGCCAAGAAGATGCGCCACACTCATGAATAGATGAATGCGACATCTATTCTCAGTCTGGTTTATTATACAACATCTTGGCAGATGCGCCACACTCAATACTTGATAAAACTAAACAAAGAGCTGGACCACATGCCGATGATATTGTTGGTTCAGCACAAACAAAGCCCGCTGAGAAATTGACGAAGCAGTTGCAGTAGTTATCTATATAACACACAACGGCCAACCAAACTACTACTTTGGATACTCCCCCTACCAAAACGTCAGAGGTACACATAGTGAAATCGACTCACCCAAAGGCCACCCAGCAGCCTGAAGGAAAGAAAAAACAATGAAAGAAGGGTAAGGGGGATAAAAAACCTACCTATAATTCTAGTGGGGACAACACTAAAAAACAAAAGGTGACGTATCCATGCAAATTGTGTGTGGAATACCACCTGACCCATCTATGTCCTCGGCTTGCAGAAGCCCAAAATTTTGTGACGCAGCAATAGCCAACTGTGTTGACCGATCCATTTCAACATGGGAAAAATTTAACCCAAGCCTCTGCAAGCATGGAAGGTGGCAGCCAAGACCCCTCTTCGCCTGCGAACAACCCCACATATGCAAACGTATATATGGTGAGGGGTGATGCTTTTATATCAACTAGAGCGCATGACTATAGTAAACCAAGCACTTCTGAGAAGGGTAAGGAAGTTGAACTCCCATCTCTTCCTTTACAGATTGAGAAGACGTTGGGTGAAACAATGACATGCATTCCCAAAGGTGCATTCAAAAACGCTTCTCATAACCCAAATGCAAGGGCCACCCAAAACTACTCTGTGGTGGAATATTTATCACAAACCCTTTGTACGATGTCCACTTTGGAGGTCCTCCAAAGCTGCCCTTCCAAGAGG